>BQNB010013965.1:0-17591 GCA_026074375.1 Tanacetum coccineum | reverse complement strand
ATCATAGATAAGCTAGTGATTATCCTTGGAGATCCTTCCATCATTGATCTCCCTTCCAAAAGCTTTCAAATCCAAATTGAAAAAGTATTACTGGTTTAATGAATTTAAGTATGATTAGGTCCAAATTGAGCTCAATCATGAGCTTAGAGACTCATGAGAGCTGTTGAGAGCTTATAGGTACAGTAGCTTGACATTTGATAGGTAAATAAAAGCTTGTAAGTGAATTTGAAAGAGCTTATGACAATTTATTTAAGAATAAAACTAAATTTCATTGATGAAAAACTTGATTACATTATCTAAAAAGAGATTACAAAGATTGAAAAGAAATTATATAAGCTAGAAATTAAAATTAAGCTAAAACCTAAAAGCTACTAAAAAAAACTCTCCTCTTTTGTGTGTGTGAGGTGAGAGCCTATTTATAGCCATTCCCTGAAGCTTCTAGGAGTAGGAGTCTGTTAGACGCTCCTCTCCTCTCATCCCTTGATCAACTTCAATCATTTGTTAATCATTGTGGTCCGTTAGATCAAATGAACTCACACGGATTGCCAGCGTGGCATCCGTGTGGTTTGCTTGAGCGTGCTTTCTCTGAGAGTACTTCAAGTGCAAAATCCAAGATTACTTGTGCTTCTTTGCCTGCCAACGTGGCATTCCCTTGAGTGGACCAATCAAAGCTCATTGATTTGACTAATCTCTCCCTGCCATCTTGTATGCGATCACTTGAATTGACCTAAGCACCCTTTAATTTGGATTTGCCCTCTCGTTTTACCCTGAGTTAAAATGGAGACGATGATGAATAGTAATTCATCCTTTCATGCCTTTTAAACTGAAAACGGGTAAAAGTCGTTTGAATTTTGGGAGAATGACACAAATGGTCCTTGTGGTTGTTTATAAAAGGTGTAGTGTAAAAAAGAGTTTAGGAAATAGCAAGAATGGTCCCTGTGGTTTTATGAAAGGGATATTGGGCTAAGGGATTAGGATTTTGGATCCGATTGAGGCCCATTTAGGGTTTAAGGGACTATTTTTGAAACTTTTGAAACTTGGAGGGCTATTTTGAAACATTTTGGGTTTTGTTGACTTCTGTTGACCAAGATTGACTAGAGTTAACTGTAGATTTGACTTTTTCTGGCTTTGGCTTCCGGCTTTTATTCACTCTTCCGTTCTTGTGTCCTTGTTTGCCCCTTTTTAACGGTTTTCATGTGATTTTTGATATATCCGTACCTGCACACACAAAACACAAATACAAGCATATTTTTGCCATTTTTGGTCTGTTTTGGGCTTAATTGGGTCTTTTTAAGCAATAACAGATATGTGTATTTTGCACTTATCAGTTTCGTTGGGGAATCATGCGTTCAACTGGGATTAAGCGTTATATCGACCCAATTTCTGGCTGTAAGATATGGCGTACAATCTACTCTATACCCTATCTACAACAGATATCTAATCCTATTCAAGTGAAAGACCAAGATTCCTGCATTTTTGATATTTTTATTTGTCAAATAAAAGGGAGAAGGAAAACAAGATGCTAGAGCTTACGGGGGAGAAGATAAACTACTAAAGCTCGGTGAATACCAAGTTTAAGCTTCACCAGATTACAAGGACAAGATCAAGACGTAAGCTACATCAACGACGTTCTTCATCTTCGCTAGATTTGTAATTTTATTTGCTTTTGAAAATTTATTTGTCATCATAAAAAAGGGGGAGATTGTTGGTGCAACATTGACTAGGATCTCTTTATGTTTTAATGATGATAAATAAACGTTCGGAACACTTTAAATAACAAATGATATCCAAAATCCGAAAAACTAAAACAATGACTCTGGCGCGCTGACGTGGCCAGCGCACCACTCACGGCATCTGTTTTGACGGATTTTGTTTTTGCTCGGGCTCTCATCTTACCCGGACTCCATGGTGGAGTGGCTTGGAAACTCTAAAATTTTGGTATGTAAATGATACTTGAGAAATTTGGAAACACTCCAAATGAGGTTTTGGATTAGAGAGGGCAAAAATAAATCCTCCTATTTTTCAACCTAAATCGCCAAACCCTCAATTCTTTTACAACACGCCCTCATTGCCAAGGTCCAATAATACTTATTCTAAACCTATTATGATATACTTTCCAAACATAACAATCAAATAATGTACTTGATCTGACCCTAATCAGATTTACGTTGTTCCTAATCATTTGTAACGGGTTTTACTCATTTGTAGTCAACCAACAGACAGTTCAAAGGTATACTTTGCATAAATGCATCACTTTCCCGTTTGACTATAGGGATATGCTTATACGTGTGATGCAAAGCACTCAGCTTGGTTTGCTATCAAAGCAGGATTAATGATCAATCAATTATATTGTTGATAATAATTGATTCATGTCCAAGTGACTATTTTGAGTTTGTGGTATGTGGGGTTTAATTATTAATTATACTTTAAGTTTTTCTTACCTCCCTTCATTTATAATGATTTACTATTCTTCACATGTATCCTACACAATCATTATCCTCTAAACATTCCCCTAATTTAATTGTCAATCCATTATACCCAAAACCAACCATCGATTTTTACCTTCCACACACTTTAAACCCATTTCTTTCCTTACATAACCATTCCATAATCACATATGCCTAATCTCTTTTCTTCTCTTGTGGCAATGTGGATTTATCAACCTATCAATATTTATGAGATTATCACCCTTATCATCCTCTTCACTTAACACTGTTCTCTACTAAAGCCTAAACTTTTCTTATTATATAATTAAACCTTCCCTCAAATCTACCCAACATTGGAAAACTCACATTACCTTCTTGCACCATTATACTTGTTGTACTTCTTGCCCCCTTCATTCCCAGTATAGGCTCAGTTTTCACATCAAAAACAATTCTTCATCCACATCTCTTTATTGTTTTCTTTTTTTATCTCAGCACACTAATTACACATTCACTGAAGTCTAAAAACATTCACACACTAAAGCTTCCTATTTATACCCTCTTCCCAGTAACAACTTTTACGTTTAAATTTAAAATCTCACTAAATCACCATACTTCTCTATAACACTTTCCAACTCACCTTTCTCAACTTTCAAATTGTATTTGAAATTCAGAAGCCATTGGCTTTACCATTCTATAACATTAAACATCCATCTGAGGACAGGGCATGGTTGTGTAGTTAGAACAATAAGCAATTATTTAATATTGTTATAAGTATTAATCCCGTCAAGGAATTTTTTCCATAATATTACTTCTCCAAACAATGGATAATAGACAATTTAAGGTAAAAATCTCACTAAAGGAAACACATATTCGTATATTCTTTATCCGGGGGAAGTACTTTTCCTCGGGGGCTGGTCGGTTTTCATGTCCACTATACGATAATATTCGTGTATAATGAGAAGGATAAAGTGCGGGAATTTCTTAATGTCGGATCGGTTTCAGTAGTGTTTGGTTGATGTCAAGTTGTCCGTGAGGTTGGGTCGTATAGAACTTGGTTTATATAATGTGTTTTGGGAATTTATTATTTATTTTATACACTACACAATATATCCTATAGCACAAATACTAAAATATTCAATGTAAATTCGTCTCGAAATATTCTGTATTGCCCCCTCCATATACATTTTTATATTCGCGAGCTTTATTGTTTTATTTTTTTTTTTTTTTGTTTTTTGTTTTAGTTTCCTTTTTTTTTATATTTTATGGTCATTGGATGTTTTTACGGCGTGAGAGTTTTTTTGGTTTCGGGAGGTGTTTTTGTTGGTATAGTGTACTCTCAAATCACCCAACTAGTAGGGTCGGCGAGGGGAGGGATTATTTGCGGTAGGTGTACGCCAACCAGTTATTTTGGATATTTGGGGCGTGTGTTATGGTTTTGTTGTTCTTTCTGTTTCTGGGGGCTGGTTTTTTTTGGGGTTATTTTTTTGTTTATTTTATTTTGTTTGTGGGGTTGGGGAGGTTCATGATGGGGGAGTCTTGGGGGGCTGGGTTCGGGAGTTTGAGGTTGGTTAATTTGTTGCCATTATGTTGGATTCTTTTTTTTTTTGTTTTAAGGGGGGGAGTTTTTATTGTGGTTATCAAAAGTTTTGGGGGTAGGTGTGGGGGAGCGAATTTTTTTTTGTAGTGTGGGGTTGGTTTTTTGTTTGGTTTAGGTTGCGGCCTTTTTGGCTATTTGTTTTATATTTTTAGTTCTTTGGTTTGATGATTTTTTTTGGGCGGATCTCGGGGGGGAGTTAGGGGGGGTGTGTGGGGGAGGTTGTTTTGTTTTTGGTTTTGGGTTGGGTTTGGGGGTTTTTTTGGTCTTGGGCTTTTTTGGGGAGTTTGCTAGGGGGGGCGTTTGCGCTGAGGGGAGGGTTTATTCTAGGGAAAAGGAAGAAATTTACAATTCAAATTGAGAAGGAATAAAGAAAGTAAAAATATAATTAAGTAAATATATAAAATAAGAAAGATAAAAAAAAAAAAAATTGTTTTTAAAATGCTTTAAAACATTAAACTTTAATTAAAAAGGTTATTTTTTCTGCCAGAAAAGGAATAGAAAGAAAGAATTGTTTTGCTAAAATAAAAATACAATTACTATTATGTATCAATTAAACATATAAAAGTGTTGCTTGCTGTGTTTTTTGTGTTTGCAGAAACGAAAGAACATGTAGTATTATTGGATTTATTTGGGGCAGAAGAATGGAAAGGAAAGGTAGTTTGGTATTGTTAGTAAATTTGTATTGCGAATTTGTAAGGGGATTAGTTCTGTTATAGATTAGGGGTATTGTTTTGTTTAGGTGTGGGCTACTTTTTTTTTTTTTTTGAAAGTTGGAGGAGGTTAAACAAGATGCCGATGCGAGTAGTTGGGGGGTTGTTTCACTGGTGTACGAGTCTTGGGTGTCATTGGTGGTTTTGTATATTTCGTTTTTTTAACGTTGTTTTTAAATATAAAATAAAATACCTTAACTTTGTATTAATTATCTTATTTTCTAAATATATTATTGCTTTTTTGATTTCACTTACCAATAGAACAGGGTTTAGTAAGGGGGAAAGAAAGATATCTTGATCGAAGGTGAAAAGTGCTTAGAGGTATGTAAAGTAAGAATAGGAAGTAGAGTAAGATAGAATAGATGAAGGAAGAAGTAGGAGAAATAGTGCCTAATCTTAGATATAAGTGCTGCTAAAAGAAATTTTGTATGAAGGGGAAAGAAAAAAATGAAAGAAAGGAACAGGGTCAGCAAAGAAAGAATAAGGAACAGGGGGGTAAATAAAAAAGAAAGGACAAGAAAGAACAAGAACAGAAAGTAAGAACAGGGTATGGTACTAGTTAGCGTTAGGTGGTGGGGTGTGAGGGGGACCCCCCCCCCCCTTATAAGGCGGTTAACATTCACTGCGGTTTCAATTTTCACATACTGTGGGAGCGGGTTGTTTTGGTGGGTGCGGTTTTAGGGGGGGGGGGGGGGGGGGGGTGGTGGGGGGGGGGTGGTTGGGGGGTCGTCGGGGACCGGGGGTGGGGGGGGTTGGGGGGGTGGGGCGAGGGGGGGGGCTGGGTGGGTGGTTGGGGGGGTGGTGGGGGACTTGGTAAGGGAGATGGTGGGGGGGGGGGGAGGGGGGGGGAGGGGGGTTGGGTAGGGGGGCGTCGATTGGGGGGGGGTTTGGTGGGTTTCGGGGGGGGTAGAGGGGGGGGTGGGGGTGGGGGGGTGTTGTGGTGGGCGTGGGGGGTTGAGTGGGGTGGGGGGGGTCGGCCGGGCACGATTGTGGGGTGCGGGAGATGGGGTGGGGGGGGTTGGAAGGTGGAGGGGGCGATGCGGGGGGTCGGGGGGGGGTTGGGCCGGGGAGGGGCGGCAGGGGTGGGGGGGGGGGTCGGGGGGGGGGGTGGGTCGTGGTGGGGGGGGGCATAAGGCGTGGGTGGCACAGGTGATCCACATCATATCTGGTGGGGTGGGGGTGGGGGAGTTTTGGCGGGGGGGGGAGGGGGGTTGCGCCGGGGGGGTGGGTGGGGTGGGTGGGTTGGGGGGGTGGCGGGGCGCGGCGGTGTGGGGGGGTTACAGGGGGGGGGGGTAGGGTGTGGGGGGGTGGGAGGGGGCTGTGGGGGGTGGGGAGGGTGGCGGGGGTTGGGGGGGGGACGTGGAGGGTAGGGGGGGTGTGGTGCGGTTGGGTGGGGGGGGGTCGGGTTTGGGGTCGGGGCGGTGTGCGGCGGGGGGTCTAGTGGGTGAGGGTGGGTGGGTAGGAGTGTTTAGGGGGGGGGGGGTTAGAGGGTGGGGGGGTGGGAAGGTTGGTGTCGGGTCTAGTAGCGGTGGGGTGGGAGCTTTGGGGAGGGTTGGGGCGGTTGATGCTGGCGGTGGGGAGGGTCGTGTGGTGAGGGGGGTTAGTTGGCGGTAGGGCGGGGAAATGGGGTAGGTGGGGGGGTCTTGGCGATTGGGGTGGGGGGTGGTGGGGTGGCGCCGGGGGGGTGTTGTGTGGGCGGGGGGGGGGGCGGGGGGGGGGGGGTGGAGTGGGTGGGGGTGGTTTATCGAGGGGGCGGGGTGTAGGGGGGGGTCTGGTCGGCGGGGGAGGGGGGGGGGGTGGGGTGGGGGGGAGTGCGGGGGTGGCTGTGGGTAGAGGGGGAGGGGTGGGGGGGAGTTTGAGGTGGGGGGGGGTGGGTGCGGAGGGGTGGGGTAGGTTGGGGTAGGTTGGTGAGGTGTGGGGTGTGGTAGGGGGGGGGGGGGTGGCGGGGGGTGGGCGGGGGGTTTTGGGGGGGTGGGGTCCGGGGGGGGGGGGGTGTTGGGTGGTGGGGGTGTGGTGGTGGGGGAGGGGGGGGTTGGGGAGGTGGGGGTAACTTGAAAGATAAGGATCATAAAATACTAATCAGTACACCGTACGCTGTTTAAGGCGGTGTATTATCAAGGAGGTTGTTCTTTTTTTAGGCTGATTAAAATATAAAAAATGAGATTCAAGGGAATAATAAAAAAGAAAAAGAAAAAAGAAAATAAAAAATAAAATACTTTTTTTCTTTTCAAGATTTAAACTACTAACTTGGGGTAAAACAGCTTATTCTAAAACTTTTATAATTGAAAGCAAATATGAATGAACTTTTAACAGCAAGCACATAAAGAAGAATCTGAATAGGAAAGCAGAATTAGAAAGATAAGGAATAAAAAGAATAAATAACGGCTGGGAGGAATTCGGGGTGGGGGGGAAGAGGGGGAGAGGTAGGGGGGGGGAAGAAAAGGTGGGAAAATTGGGTGGAACGGATGGGAAAAAGGGAGGAAATTTAAAGGAATAGGAAAAAATATTTTGCATTTATTTTTCTGGTTTACAGAAAGTGAGATGATGTTTTTACGCTAAGGTTTTTTAGATTTTAGTTGTTGGCCTTTCCTTTTTACTTGCTGATTTACTTGATTGGAAGAAATGAAGAATTGAAGAAGCTGTGTTATTAGTCTTGTTGTATTTTGTTGTTTGTCTTGTTTTTTTGTAATGTTTTGCTTTCTTTAAGATGTGTTGTTCAAACTAACCCTCCTAAAGGTATCTTTTTATTTTGGAAAAGTTAATATAAATATAAATGTAAGATAGAATAATAGGCGAATGTGTGTATTAGTTACAATCTATATTTACAGGATATATATAAATTAAATAATTTATATAATTAAAATAAAATTAATAATATTATAAATTATGAGTTGAAACAAGTGACTAGTTCTTGTGTAATTTGATAATTAGCTTGTTTTTCAAATTAAGTCGGCAAAGGCGGGGCGCTGGGCCAGTTTCCTCAGGTAAAGCGGGTTGGTCTTTGGGGGGGGGGTTGGGGTGGGTCTTTTTGAGACAAACCGGATTCGTCACCTTGAACTATAAAATCTACAACAATCCAAACCGTGGTTTTTTTTTTTTTTTTTTTTTTTTTTTATTTTGTTTTGTTTGTTGTTAATAAGTTTTCGTTTTAAAGGGATTTCCTAAAAATGTCACCTTTGGAAAAAATGTATAAGCACCAACTTCGATTGGATGAGAGTCGGGGCGGAGGAGGGATGGGGCGGGGGGTTGACTGGGTGGGGGGTGGGTGATTGGTTGGGATGGGGCGGACGGTAGGTGGGATGTGGGAGGGAGGTGGGATGGGGGGCATGCCGATTGTAGGTGGTTCTGTGGTCCGGGGGTCGACGGTAGGGGGGCCGAGGGGGGGGGTGGCGGGGAGCGAGAGGGGGGGGGCAACGGGCGGGGGGTAGTAGGGGGTCTTTTAGGGAGTTGGGGTTATACGCAGAGTTGTTGTGTCGGAAAGTATAGGGAGAAGTTTTTAAGGGTATTTAGGTAATTGGGGGTGTGTGGGTAGGGTTTTCGTGAGGGGTGTAAGGGAGGGGAGGTAGTTTGCGGTGGTTCAGATATTCGTGTTCGACTTTGTGATCTTAGTTTGGTCATACTTGAAGGGGGGGTGGGGGGAAATTGATATTTTTTTTGGACCTATGGACTTTAGGGAGACTCGGTATTTAGTTTTGTTTTTGTTTTTTTACGCGGGTCAGTGGGCAGGATTTGAGTCGAGGGGGGTTTTTCAGGGGAGGGTGCGGGGGAGGCGGGGGGTTGGCGGGGAGGGGGGGGGGGGGGGGGGAGGGGGATTTTTATTTTTTTTATTTTTTTTATTTTTTTATACCTTGTCAATTTAAGACTTCCTAAACTCATTAATTTGTAAGGGAATTTTGTTTGATTTTTTTTTTTTTTTTTGTTTTTTTAAAATGATTTGACTTTAATTAAAAGTCAATAAAAATAATAACAAAAAACAACCCATAAAAAAAAAAATAAACAAAAAAAAAAGTCAAAAAAAAAACAAAAAAAAAATACAAATCAAAAAAAAAAACAACAACTAGATCCAAACACTCCTTCTTATAGACTGATGTCATTCTTCTTTAAGGGGGTAGTATGGTTTATTAACTACAATTCTATTATTTTATCACCTATAAGACTCTTTAAACCTTATATCTACTTCTTGTGACTAATTTTCAACTTCCTTTTCTAAAATCTATTCAAGCTCTATTTCCTAATAAAAAATGCCTTAGCTTATTATCATTAGTAGGGATAAAGCACTTACTATTAGCTTATACTACTTTACTTATTTTTGACAGGAATTTTTATGTAATATGTAAGCTTAGTGAATAGATAGTAGAAGAATTGAGGAAGAATTGATTAATAACTTTTAGAACAAGCTTCTTAAAGCTCTTTATTTTTAAATCACCTATCTAGGCTATTTTAGCTAAAATGAGACCCCAGGATATTAGGTTACTTAACTGAGGATTTTTTAATCTTTTTATAAAGTAGAAATAATCAATTTAAGTTAAGCTAGGCAGGAATATGAATTGGCTTCTAAAAATGAGAAAAATATAGAAAGTTTTTTTTTTTAAATTTTATTCTTTAGTTATTTATTTTTTAATTAAAACCCTGAATTTGTGGAAAATCTTCGTCCACCTAGACATCAAGAGTAGAAGTCTAGGTTATCTTAAATGGCCACCTTTTTGCCATAAACCTCCAGTAACAGTCAATAAGCTACCTTGGGTTTTTTTCGGTTTGGTTTTTTTTGGTTTTTAAGTTATTTCTCTCTTTTAGCTGCCAATAATGAACACAAAATCATCTCAAGTGATCTTTGATTTGAATTAAAATTGATGTAAATTAGTAAAGTAATGAATATTACACAACATTTTTGACTGGATTTTTTGAGCTTAATGAACTGTAATAAGCTCTTAATGAGCTTTATTTATTATTTAAGAGCTTATGTGAGTGAAAAAAAGAGGCTTTTTTTAAATTTAAAATGGAAAAACAAATGACAATTAAACTTGTTTAAATGAAAATGTGTATTACTCAAATGTATAAGTAACAAGAGGAAAGGAAGAGTAGTCAGGAACAAAAGTGGCTTGAAGCGAATTTAAAAGACAATTGGAAAGAAAAATTGCTTCTTAAAATTTAAAGGAAATACAAGAGCGGATAAAATTAAAAAACCAAAAACAACTCCTGGGCAAATGAAGCCTTTAGCTGCTATTATTGAGTGGGGTTTTATTTTATTGAAGGAAGCAGAAATGAAGAGAGGAGTGAAGAAAGAAATCCTCGAAACTTTCACCACTCAATCTTTGGCCCATTTGATGTTTTCGAAACTAATCTAGCCGTTTTTTTTGATCATCTTGATGAGGTTGTGTACTGCGCCCAATCAGTTTGCTAGTTGGACATGTGGCGAACCAATGATGTGGAAGAGGGGAATTGTATAAGGTTGAGTATTTTAGAGTGCTAAGCGGGGGGTTGGGGGAAAAATTTGCTAGTAGATTGGGTATTGTTACGGGAGGTTGGGAAATTTAGGTGATTGGGTTTGGTTAGAGAAAAGGAGGGAAAATGCTGTCTCATTTTTGTAGTTATTGTAGGGAGTTTGTTAGGTGTTTTGGCCGCGTCCGTTTGTGTTTTTGAAATGTATAGGGTATTTTTGACATAAACATGGTCCTTGTTGTTTCACCCGCCCCTTATATAGTATAAAAGAAGTTTATAATTGACATTGCTTCGCCCTTGTGTTTCATATTTCCCTTTTCTTCTTTTATAAAAAACTTTCTTCTTATGCAATCTTGGTCCCTTTGACTTTATTTCTTCCAAAAGAACCCTTGAGACTTTGAAGACTTGTCATTATTAGTCCTTGGCTTTCAAAATTGAGCTTTGTCTTTCTTGCTGTATCGGGCTGATCCGGCTTTGATCTTTGGCTATTTCTTTACTCTTGACTTGACTCTTTCGTTTCTTGTCAGGTTTGAGACTGTGTTTTTCTTCTTTTTGTCCTTTTCTATCCTTTCCTGCAAAATAGACACAAAAAAAGACATTATTGTTTCATTATTCTTTTGGCCATTTTATTGGCTTTTATTTTGCAAACTCCCGGGTATTTAATATGGTGACTAATTAAGCAATTATCAAAATTCCCCAAACTAATGGATATTGCCGTGTCCTCCACGAATGTTAGCAAGTGTACACTTTGTAAACTTACAAGTTCTCAAAATGCACCTTGCTTTCACCCTTTTATGAATCAACCTTTTTAAACAACTTTCACTTTTCTACAACATTTATCACGCATCGCGGAAAACATTAATGGCAATCATTGCAATTTTTGAAACCTTTTTAGGCTCATTGAAATAGGGCTACTCCGATTAATAGAGCAACCAAAAGAGGAAAATTCGTCATCCTTGACTTTTCACTAGACTAAACAAAGCTAATAAACAAGATCATTGTCAATATAAATCCAAATGATTAAGCTCTTATACTTACAACTTGTGAACTTTTCACTCCCAGGAATAAATTAATGATTAAGATGTGTGCATTCTTTTTTAACTCAACCATAGATCAATTTTATCTTTCATAGTTGCAATTCATTAAGCTTTACAAAATAAGCCTTTTTTTGGTGAGCTCATATGTTAAATAACATAGATAAATCCACCATCGACTCAAAGCTAAAAAGAGATTAAGTAACAATAACTTATAAATTGATTTGAGAAAATGAAATTTTTAACCATTCGTTTTTATTGTTTCATATACTTTAATTTTTTTTTTTGCAATAGATATGTTTGTTCTCTAGTTCGAACCCCTCTACTTAGGCCTTTCTCCCAAATAGGATATCGCAAACAACTACCAGGTGTTCTTAGTTCAGAACCCCCACTCACGCTGCTAACGTTTTTGTGGGTTATCGCGACAACACCTTTTTTTTTTTTTTTACTACAAGCCTAGAATCCAAAGTCCCTTACGTTGCAATCATCACTAGCCGCGCTCTAGGTGATGAATGCCTGATCGACCTTGATTCCACGTACATAGTTTTAATCCTTAGTTGCGGGACCTATCGAGGTCTTTCTCTCAACCATGGATAGCCAACGATTTTAAAACTTATTAGCTTTTTATTATTCTATTTTTGGAATGCTTCATTGGCACGAAAAATATTGCTTTTCATAGAAACTGCTTCATTTGGCATTCTTTGGATAATTTTTCTTTATGATGAATGAAAATTTTTCACTTTAGAAAATCAAATTATAAATTTGAAACCAAATCTTACTTACTATTAAACAATGAATTCATTTTTCAAAATGTAAGACTTTTTCTAACGACATTGGTTGACTTAGCTAATTAAAAAGCGCACGTATGATTAAGTGTGTTAAGAGTCCTTGTGGGAGTAAAAAAGACACAAATCATTATATAAGCTTTGTTTTTCCAAAATAACTTGCTTAAACAATTACAACTTATATTTAACTACTATCTCTTGTTCCTTCACATTTTTTTTAAATCCAATAGCAATATGGAATTTGTGAAAGCTTGGCCCCTCAAAAGGTAGGTTAAAGAACTAGCTAGGGATTTCACCCCGGTCAAGTCAAAATTAATCCTATTTCTCACCAACGTACTTACCAAAAAGTGGGTTTTTTTCTCAAACTAGCTTCTTTTGAGCTTTTTTGTAAGCAAAAATTTAGTATTTTCACTTTTTCATCACAAAAAGGTAATCTCAAAAAAGGATTGCAAACATGGTTGCGTGAAATGCAAGTCAATATTTGAAGATATCCTTCCCAAACAAAATGAAACTTTGTACTAAAGTTTTAAAAATAAGGTCAAAAGGAATCTTTAACTAAAATTATTCTTTGGTCATGCAAAAGAATAGATGTTAGTTCGATACAGAACAAGGCTAAGAGATTTCACTTATTTATGAAAGAGAAGATGGAGACCATCGATGAAATTGTAGGAATTGCTTTGTCCTTCCACAATATTGAACCATGAAGCTTCAAAATTCGGATAAAACTAGACAAAAATCACAAACAACCAACAAGAGACGAAAAAGAACAAGCTTCCTCTCTTCATTTACATTGTTAGCTCAAAAAGCACTCTAAAACGGCTTTGTTTTTGTAACCCGAGTACAAAGCTATACTCGCACTCCGAATTAATTTTGTCCTTGGGAAGCATAAGAAATAAGAAAGAAAATATTAACGGATAAGAACATGGGGTTGCCTTCCCTCGAAGCCGCTTGTTTATTTAGAGTCCATTTCGCTTGACTTGTCCCCAAACTAGGTTCTTATGGGTGGATAATAGCAATGTGAAGAAACTCCAAGTGTGGAAATACCTCCCCAAACTAGAGATGAAAGATATACCTTAGCATTTTTGTTTCCGGGTTCAAAAAACTTTTTAGAAAAGATTTTCAATAGAGAAAATGTGAACCCGGAAAATGCTTTGGTAACATGAAAGTCCATTAAGGGTGGGTGGAGTGGGTCAAAAACATCAAGAGTTAAAGAACTCTTTCTTGTAAGCACATTATCAAAAATTCCTGGTTTAAAAATCTTATCTTCACTCCCCGTGGAGTAAGATGCGGGTAAAACCTCGGGATAGGTGACAAATGGTAAAATGTTTCGGGTAAGTAATTTGAAGGTTATCTCTCCTCATCATCTAAAACATCATTTTCACCTATACCCGTCGTCAATATCATAAAGAGGATTGGAGAAAGAATTAAATTCATCCTTTTGAATTTCCTCTTCGGATAATGACTCATCATCACTAGAGAAGTTGTCGTTAGAATCGAAAAGAGGATTAGAAAAAACCGTAAAAATCGGAGAAGATTCATCACAAACAGGCATATCACACTCGCTTCCATTGTCGGAAAGACCCTCGGACTCTCTTGGGATTGGGACAAGGTACTCAACACTAGGAATAGTGTCAAGATGCTCGTCCCCCATACTTAGAAAGTTATCGGGCTCCTCTATCGGTAAATCTGGTGTAATTGCTTTAGATCGAGCAATAATATCTCCTAAAGGAATAGAATCGTCATCGTCATCAAAATCGTCATCGTCGTCGGTATCATCGTCATCGACACAAGCTTCAACGATTTCCGGCGAAATCGGAGCAAGATGAGCAAGTCTACTCGTGGACTTCTCGTAATAGGAATCATCGATGTCGAACAAATTACACTCCCCCAAACTAAAGTCATCGGACTCACTTGGGTTTGAAACAAGGGTCTCAACACTAATCGTCTCCGTTTCCGGAGTAGTGTTAATATGCCCGTCTCCCATTATGAGTGAATCCTTAGGCTCTACGTTTTGCGAAACGGGAGTGTGTATCGTATTCGGATGAACCGCATAAAATCCCAAATCATCGTCATCATCGTCAATGATAATCTTCTGAATTCGAGCTCTAGCTTCAGACTCTCTAAGCTCTTCTGCTTCTTGTATGATTTTCCGAATTTCAATGCTTAGACCATTGAATTTATCCTTAAGCTCATAAATCTTATCTTCACATTTCCTTCTATAATCAATATCGATCTCCTCCTTTTGATATTCTCTTATTCCTAAATCATTCATCCATTCTTTTATCTCTTCTAAACACTGCTGCTTCTGAATCTCCAAATCTTGGATTCTCATTTCTTGAGGAGATTGACTTTCATTTAAGGCTTGATTAGCTTTTTGAAGTCTCTCCTCAGCAAGCAGTTCCGCAATACTCTTCTCTTCTTGATCTTTCTGAATTTGGTTAGGAGTTTCTTGCCTTAGTGGTTGAATTTCATTAAGGATTTGTAAATCCTTAAGAAGATTTTGCAACAATTCTTGCAAATACTCAGGTTGAGTTTGCTCTTCTTCCACAACTTGCTTGATCTTCAAAAATTTCTCCTCAGCAAGCAATAACTTGATGCTCTTTTCATTATGAGGAATGTGATCATACTTCTTCAAGAAGTCTTGCATAGCTTCTATAAGATCCGTTTGAGCATGTAGCATTTCCATACTTGCTACCGGAGGAGTCTGATAAACATCGGAAAACTGCGGGGGTTGAAATTGGTCGAAACCGGAAGAATGAGAATTAAAATACTCTTGGTTCATCGGCTGACATTGGTGTTAGGAAAATATTGTAAACAGACTTAATACTGTTAGTATTAAAGTTAAGTCTGTTAGTTCAAGTTAGTACTGATAGAGTAATAGTTAGTACTGTTAGTATAGAAGTTAAGTCTGGTAGAGCAAGTTAAGTCTGCCAGCACTAACTTAGGTCTGGCAGTATTAAAGTTAATACTGCTTTGTCAAATAGTTAAGTCTGGTTGTAATTATAGTAATAGTTATCTCTTAGCGTTATTCTAGGAAGAGATAAGCATTATCTCTTAACGCGTTTAGGGTTCCTTAAGCCTATAAAAGGAACGTAGAATAGTATTGTAATCATATGAGTTGATTGAGCATTCACAATCAAATAGTAATAGTAATAGCAAGTTTAGTATAAGTTTTGGGAAAACATACATTTATCAACACAATATGTTAATAAATTCTTTTTCAAATTTCATACGTATAGAGTAAATCCATGACAATATCGGGACCATCGACCGGGGTTGGGGGTTCCACACCACCGCACAATGTAGGAGAGTCGAGCAAGGGAAACAATGATTTGGTGCTTATAGATTTCCTATGAACAACATTCTTTAGTGTACACAACTTCCACAATGGAAACACTCTGTGATTGCCTAAAAAGGCTTTTGATACGATGAGGCGCATAAGAATTAAACATATCGAGGATAAGGAAATGAGAATTAAGACAAATATGGGAATAAGAAGAATAATTTTTAGCTTTTCCCGAAATAATACATAGAGAAAATTAAAGAATTTGAGGATTGAGAATATTCTTTTTGGGAAAATAATTAAATTTTTTAGTTTGTATTTAAGATTGAAAACAAAAATCTTTTTGGTAATCCATACTATTACAAGCTTCACGATAAGTCTCCAAGATTACCTATCAAGTGAGCGGAAATGTTAGCGAGCCGCAATGAACTTCTTAGAGAGTAGCTATACTTTTTCCTTAAACTCACCTTATAGAAAATTTGTAAACTCAGAAGGTCAGTCGTATCCTCGCAAGTACTTCAACGATTTGTTTGTTGTTTATTTGAATGGTTTAGAAGGATAGCTAGTATCAAATGTTTTTTTATTTTATTTTATAATTCGATAGGAATCGAATTAATGACACAATTTTTATATTTTTATACTAAAATAGCAAATTACTTCCCAAGGAAGGATCTTCGAAACTCTACTTCAACGAATATTCTTCAACAATCGTTCACGAGATCCCCGGCAACGGCGCCAAAATTTGGTTGTGTAGTAAAAGCAAACAAATTTATATACGTATAGTATTAATCCCGTGAAAATTTCTATCCAAAATACTTCTCAATCAAGAGAAATATAAGGTAAAAATCTCACTCAAGAAAAACAATTGTATATTTTATCCGGGAGTAATGTTACTCCTCGGGTCGTGTCCCAATGAAATCGTGAATTGAGAATTTAGGAATAATTCGGATTCGAGTTTAGAATGATAAAGGATTTTTGAACTTTGATTATACTACAAATGTAATAGCATGAATTAAAAAACAATTAACTAACTTGAAATTTAAATGCACAAAACGTAAAAACACGAGCTAAAACTGAAATTTAAAATCTAAGGAACGAAATTTAACAAATTTTATACCTAAAAATCACAAATTTAAAATGAACAATTTAGGAAAAAGAATTGGAATTTTTTATCTATTTTTGAATTTTTTATGAATTTCTAAAGATTAATGAATTAATCAAAAATAAACTTTTTCTAAAAATTATCACTAAAATTTTACTTTTATTTTTCAAAAATACTAGATTTAAAAAGAAAATTAATGCAAAAAGAATTAAAAATTTTCAACTATTTGTCTATTTTTTTATGATTTTTCTAAGAAAAAGTAATTCACTTAAATCTATTAAAATTCCTAGAAATTACAAATTTAACTGGAAAAATGGTTTTTAAAAACTTAAAAGGTGCAGAAATCAATTAGCACAAAAAGCCCCAAATTTTATAAGCTAATTGTAACCTAATTTTATCAATTAAAACTAAAAACCTAATTTTATAAAACTAAAATCAAAAATATTAATTCTATTTTATTTATCTAGGAAAGACAGGGTAGAAAGTGTAAGAAAGGAAAGAAGAGGGTAGGCGGGCAATCTTTTAACAATTTACACTACAATGTAAAAGGGCAACCCTGAACTATTAGAAAAGTACAAAACAAACCCTACGCTTCTAGCTTATTTTTGGCTTATTAAAAAATGAGATTCAGCAAAAACTTAAAACTACAAACTTATTAACTAGCTTATTCTAAACAACTTTAATAAAGACAACTTGAACTTTTATCTACTTAATAAGCTACAAAATAAGCCAATTCATTACTGTTACAGAAACTAGGTGTTTAGTTAGCTTTTTAGACTTAGGCTTATTCCTAGCTTATTTATTGATGAAAATTAAGAACAAAAGATGCTAATTGTAGCTTAAGATGTACACTAAAGGTTTCTAGAAAATTATAAGCTACAAGTGAACAATTTTAATAAGAATTTTGTTAACTAAAAATGCAAGGTTCAGGTTCAAAGCTGAGTTTTAACTGATGCAATTGACAAATTCTAAAATGCAAGCTAAGATTCCCAAGGTAAAAACTTCTTTAAACTCACTTCCTACATGTATTTAAACTTACACTAGCTGAACTTGAATACTAACATGCTATGATTACCTTAAAGCTAAAACCTCTTTGCTGACAAAATTCCCCTGGTGCAAATGCAAAGTTTTAATACTCTAACCTTTTGAGTTCCTCTAACTTCCTTTTAAAAGCTATTCTAATCTTGCTAAAACAAATGAATCCAACTATTTAAG
>BQNB010013964.1:0-76109 GCA_026074375.1 Tanacetum coccineum | reverse complement strand
ATTTTTGAGCTTTTATTTTAAATTTTAAAAATAGGATTTTAATAATAAAAATAGTTAAAAATAGTTTTCTTTGCTTTTATAATATTTTAGACTTTTCTAAGCTTAAAAATTATTTTTCCCAATTTTTAGTACTTAATTTGCTATTTTTTAAGATTTAATTAGGTTAAGTTAGTTTTTAATTCATAATAAATTCAAAAACAATCAAAAAAATGTTTTTCTTTTTCCTAAAATTTTCTTTTGTCCTTTCTTAGGTTTAGAAATTCAGTTTACATTTTTAAGGGTAAAATTTAGTTTACTTGCTTAACTGTCGCATTTTATTTAATTTGTTAAGTGCTTTAATTGTTTTTAATTACTTGTTTTTAATTAGTAGTTATAAAAAACCCAATCAATCTTTGCTCAATTCAAATTAGAATCCGAACTTAAACGAGGTTTCAATTGCACTAGTCGTTGGGGAAACGACCCGAGTGATCATATTTGCCCGGTTTAATATATGTATTATATATTATATTATATATATTTTTGAGAGTGAATTTTACCGAGGGTAACTTGGTAATTTTCTTAATTGCTCTTAGGTTTATATTATATTATGTAAAACTACAATCAGTTTTTGGCGCCGTTGTCGGGGACTAGTGTTTAAGATTCCTTCGTTTTGTGTTTGTTGATTTGGTTTGAAGATCCTTTCACCCTCGAAAGTTTCATTCTTGTTTTATAATTCAAAAAAAGTGAACCATTACCTCCTCTACCAAACCAAAGTAATTACTTTCCAGAAAATCAAAGAGATCTCAAAGTCATTGAACCAAAGAAGTCTTCTCTCGAATATGCTACTTCTTATGAACCAAAAGATGAAATTCCCGAAGTCGAACTTAAAGAGTTACCTCCGCATCTCGAATATGCGTTCTTAGAGGAAAATAACAAGCTTCCAGTCATAATTTCAAAAGATTTAAGCCAATATGAAAAGACCTCACTCATCAACGTTCTGAAAAACCGAAAACAAGTAATTGCTTGGAAACTTTCTGATATCCGAGGCATAGATCCAGAGTTTTGCTCACACAAAATCCTTTTAGAAGATGATTACCAACCTTCAGTCCAACATCAAAGGAGGGTTAACCCTAAAATCCACGACGTCATCAAGAAAGAAGTAGAAAAACTTCTTGACGCAGGATTGATTTATCCAATCTCAGATAGTCCATGGGTTAGTCCAGTCCATTGTGTTCCTAAAAAAGGTGGTATGACCGTTGTCACAAATGAAGAAATTAATGGCAGAGATTGAAAGTTTGGAGAGCAAGGCAAGAGGTCCTAGAAGCTTCAGCTTGGCACTATAAATAGGCCTCACTTCTCACACACCGGGGGATATATATATCTTTTTCTTATCTAGTTTTTTTTTTAGTAATTTAGACTAGCTTAAATCTCGTATTTTCTTTAATGTAATTTTTCTTAAAATGTTTTGTAATCTCTTTTCCAAGTAATGTAATCAGTAACTTTTATTAATGAAATTCAGTTTTACTTAATCTCTCAAAGTTCCTTTTTTCATAAACTTTCTTAATAAGCCATATTGTCTCAATAAGCTAATAAGCTCATTTAAAGCTCTTTCAGTCTATAAGCTGAAATAGAGTTGTTTGAATTCAGAATTAATCTTACTTTAACCTTAAATCAGTTAAATCTATTATGGATCTAATTGGATTAGAACTTTTGGAAGGGGATCTTAACTTGGAAGAGATCCCAAGGACTTATACTCTAGCTTATTCATAAGCTAGAGAGCTTGTAGCTGCCTTTATTGGTTCCTTTTGTTTAGCTAAAGGGCCAAGTACGTTTCTCTTTTCACTCTTCTCTAATTTCAGTTTAAGTTGCTTAGATTTAGTTTATATGCTTATTTGCTTGTTCTCTTTGCTTATTAGTGTTTAAATATCTCTTCTAGTGCTTATTAGTTATATGTCCTCATCTGTTTTTGCTTAAATAGTTATAGATCATTAGTTGCTAATTTCTGTCATAAAAACTCATAAAATCCAAAAATATTAGTTTAATTAGTTAAGATCTTAGAATTTTGCTTATTCAGTTGTTTAATCATGATTGTTAAGTTTGTTTTAAGCTAATTTTTATCTGGTATTTAGTACTTGTTCATTAGATTTCTCTTAAAAAGCTTTTCTCAACTCTGTCATAATGATAAAGGAGTGTTTTGGTTTTGTGCGACTCTTGAAGATTGCACTATCCAGTACTTAACTAAAGAGTTGTTCTGCCCTCAAAGATTTTAGTTAATGCTGAGCCTTTACATCACCACAGTACTACCATAAGTTAGTATGTTAGCGCTTAAATTTCAGTAGGATTAAGTTTAGTTTTAGCTTATCTTAAAATCAGTTTTAGTTTTCATTTTCTAGCTTAATTCATAGCTTAAATCTGTTCTTAAAAATCAAATTGCATCAGCAGTACTTTCAGGAAAGTTCTGTTGAATTTTTCTACACTAGCTAGTACTATCCTCAGTTAGTACTGCTGTGTTATTAGCTTCATTTAGATAAGTAATTTTAGATTTTAGCCTAATTAAATTCAGTAGGATTGTTAAGTTTTAATATTGCTTAATTCGGTTTATGTCTTAATTTGCAATTTCTAGACTTATTTATACTTTGTTTATATTCAAGCCGTCAAAAGTCATAAAAACCTGAAAATTCCAAAACAGTAGGAATTTAAGTAGAGGTCTAAATTTTGTTATAAAAATTAGCTTTTTAAGGTTAGATTGTATAGCTCATTTAGATGGTAGTATTAAGTCGTTTAATAAGTTCTTTATGTTTAAAGTTAGTTTAGCTATTTAGGGTTTTAGCTTACTTGGATTTTGTGTTACTCTTTGATTATTTCCTGTGTTTGCTTACTTCTTGAGCATATTTCAGTGATAAGAGTAGTTTAAGCTTTGATTTCTTTGCATTCTTAGATTAAGCACATCATAAGCTCTTTAGGACTTCTTTCCTTTTTCATTTTGATCTAGTTTTGAGTTTTTTATAGCTTATTTTCTAAAACCAAGGGATAAACCCTCCTTTCTGTAACAGCTTAAAGATAAGCTCTTTGTGAACTTATTTGTGAGTTTCAGCCCTAGTAGCCTTTATTAATCTTGTTCCCCCTGGCTTCCTTTACAACTTTGCTTCTTTGAGTTTTTCATTTTAAGCTCTTTAAAATTTCGAATGCTTTTTGGACTTAGTTTGTTGTCGGGATAGATTCTCAGGGTAGAAAGTGTAACTTTTCGATTTTAATTGTTTTTCAGTTAGTCCCTCCGTTAGCTTGTCAGTTTCCCCGTTAGTTTCTTAGGTTTTTACACCATTAGTCCTTAAGTTAGTTTTAATTAGCTCATTAAGTTTTAATTAATAATTAGGGTTAAGTTTTAATTAGTTTAATTAAACTTTTATAAAAAGATAAAAATTAGGGCTTTTATTTTTAATAATTTTCGGCAATTTTTCTTAATTTAGTGGAAATTTTAGTTTACATTTTAGGGATTAAAATTAGTTTACTTGCTTAATTGTCTTTATTTGTTGCTTCTTAATTAGTAGTAATAGCTTATCCAAAATATCTTTGCTTCATTCAAATCAGGATCCAAACCTAAGCGTGGTTTCAATTGCACTAGTCATTGGGGATAACGACCCGGGTGATCATACTTGCCCGGTTTATTATACGTATTATATATTATATTATATATATTTTTGAGAGTGAATTTTATCAAGGGTAACTTGGTAATTTTCTTAATTACTCTTAAAAGTTATATTAGTATATATATATTTTGGGTATATATAAAACTACGAATCAGTTTTTGGCGCCGTTGCCGGGGATTAGTGTTTACGATTCCTTCGTTTTGTGTTTGTTGATTTGGTTTGAAGATCCTTTCGTTCTCGAAAGTTTCATTCTTGTTTTATAATTCAAAAATAAAAAATCATAAAATATAAAAAGTAAAAAATATTTTCCTTTTCTTTTTAGTATAAGTAAAAGATATAAATAATAAAAAAAATCAAAACAAAAATCTTCCTTTTTAATTAAAGAAATAAAAATCACCAATTGGTAAAAATACCAAAATATAACATTCTCAACGGAGGTGTTATCATTTCAATTTCCGGTGAACTTGTTGGTTCCCAAATCGTAATCAAAGATTTAACACTTGCCTTTTGTGTCACTACCAAGTACGGCTCACCTTGAAAAGCAATTTTCAAGAGCTACCGTGAAGTAGTTGATTATTTGGTTTAAGTCTCTTTCGTGTAACCGTTAAAATTCATTACTTTTAAAAAAAAAATTTAGTGTAAACTTTTGCTTTTTAAATTGTTAGTTTTTCTTTTTTATGCGCACTCGTTCGCAATCTCGTAGACGTCGTCAACAACAAACTCTTCCGGTTGTTGAAAATTTTGATTTAGAAGAACCAATTGTTGAACAAAACGTTGTTCCAATGGCCGACAATCGAACGATGGCCCAAATGTTACAAGCACCCATCGAGGGTTATGAAGATGCTATAGTTGTTCCACCAATCAATGCTAATAATTTTGAGCTTAAGCAACCGTTAATCAATCTTGTGCAAAGTAATAAATTTACGGGTAGGGACCAAGATCCCACAATCATCTCGATTTTTACAGGTCACTTCAACGTTTAGACAATCCTGAAGTTTCCGAGCAACACTTCGGTTAAGCTTTTGCTTTTCCTTTTTCTCTAGACGGTGAAGTCGAGATGGTTTAGACAAGGACCCTCCTAGAATCAATTCCACATGGGACGGACCTTGTTTCAAAATCAGTAAATCCCAATACTTCCCCAACCTTCAAAACACCTTACTATCGGAATGAGATCATTACTTTTTACCCAAAAACCAAATGAAGCCTTTAACGAAGCAGGGAGTTTTAATGGGAACTCCTTGTAATATGTCTCACCATGGCTTATATCGGAAACTACTACAAACTCTTGATACTGTTTATAATTCGTTGATTCAACGATCAAGATGCCTTAGATTCCGCCGCGGGTGGCAATTTCTTAGACAAGATGCCTCAAGAAGGTTTAGCGATTATTGAAATCAAGTCAAAAGTTCGTTACTCAAGAAGTGTGCTATGATTACAGAGTGGGTACTGATGCATCCTTTTTCTAATTCTCATCTTCAATTAATTCTTTCGATAATGCATACAAAATTGCCGCTTCTCTCGAGGATAGATGGACTTTCAAGATGATCAAATTATGAATCAAATGAAAAATTTAGTTGCTTACTACTCTGCACCCGTCAAAGCAGTTGAGGAAGTATGTGTCACTTGTGGATCAAATCACCATTTTAACGCTTTGTACGTTGATCGAGGTGGAAATGATTTCCGTTTTCATGGACAACATCCAACAATTTCAACAAAACAGCAGATGTTGGTAATTTTCTCCAAAGAAACCAATCCTTCCATTTTGGCATGTCAATGAGACCAGCCCAGGTTCTCAATCAACCATAATGTCCAAAAACAACAAAACGATATCAAGGAATCAATTCCTAATTTCACACCAAAACCGTGGAGGAACTTTAATCAACCGTCAAATATCAAGTTTATCAAGCTCCACCTACCAAACACCAACCAATAACACCAATCATCATAGTTTTACAGTACTCAACTTCCAACAAAATTGTGTTTTAAATATCAGATTTGAAAGCTGACGTCAAAGCAAATGAATGCATATTGAAGGAATGTGCAAAATCAAAATCAAGGTTTGCAAAATCAAATGGCAAATGTTACAAGTTTGTTAACAAGCCTTTGCAGCAAGTTTAATGATTTAGGCAATAGTAACCACCTTAATTGGTCAAGTTCTTTAACAAGCCAATACCTTTCCAAACCCAGAACGAACGCCAAGGCAATTACATCTCGTTGTGTGTTTCATACGATAGGGCTCCGATTCCACCGCCGGTGGTGAAAAGGAATTGGTAAGGTGACAAAGATCGGATGCTACCGAGCACCGAAAAAACATTAACCTCATCCATTTATCCATGAACAAACAAGACAATAGAACAATCGAGTAACCTCCTTTCGTTGCCAACAAAGCAACCTAATTTGGCCTTACCCTTCAAGGACTTAACAATCAACGATTCGTGGTATAGGATGATTTCATGCTTCAAAGTTTATGGAAATCTTCCGTAATCTTCATTTTGAGCTAAGTTTCGCGGATGCTCTCATTCATATGCCAAGTTTGCTTACAATGTCAAAAAGATGCTTAATTACAAATGACAAAATTAAATTCGAATTAACCAAACGCGTTGAAGAAAATTGTAGTGCGGGTGTCTTAAAAGCTTTTAGAAAATCTTGGTGACCCCGGTCGATTTCTCATTCCATGCGACTTTTCATAGTTTGTTAGTACTTAGCCCTTGCGATTAGGTGCTAGATCTAATCTCAGGCTTTATCCATTGGAAAAGGCTTCAAAACTCTCAGGGCTAACGAAATCCATAAAATGGTATTAGAATTAGCCGAAACAATTTCCAAACCAACCGGTGTAGCAAAAAGGTTTTTGTCATAAGTAGGAAAGTTTTACTTCCCGCCGATTTTGCTTATTTTTGATTTTATAGCCGTTCCTCGTGTACGTGATACTCGGGCGGGACCCTTTCTTAGGACGGTCATGCTTTAATCGTGTGTTTACGCAAGGAAGAGATAACTCTTAGGAATGCTGATCAATCATTTATCCCTTAAATGTGGTGATGCACCTTCCATTTCATTAACAATCTCGAATCATTGAAGTAAGTTGATCTATCGAGTCACTGTGAAGAGTACTCACAGAAGTACTTGGATTTTCCGATTCCGCTTGCTTTATTAACAATCCTTTCCGCACCTTTGGATCCAATTTTTTCTACTCAGCTCCCAAACACTTACATCGTTTGATGAGAGCGATTTTACTCTTTGAAGAAGCCGATGATTTTATTGTCAATTGATGATGAACCAGGTTTACACCAGTTCTTCAATGCTACTTACTATGGGATCCGAGTGGTGACATTTCTCATTCTCGAGGCACTTCTCAACAATGATCCATTACCTCACCCACACCAAGGAGACTACTCACCCGGAATTCAAAAAGATCTTAAAGTTGTCGAACCAAAGAAGTCTTCAGTCAAATATGCTACTTCTTATGAACAAAAAAATGAAATTCCAGAAGTCGAACTTAAAGAGTTACCTTCGCATCTCGAGTATGCATTCTTAGAGGAAAATAACAAACTTCCAGTCATAATTTCAAAAGATTTGAGCCTAGATGAAAAGACCTCACTCATTAATGTTTTGAAAAACCGAAAACAAGCAATTGCTTGGAAACTTTCTGATATCCGAGGCATAGATCCAGAATTTTGCTCACACAAAATCCTTTTAGAAGATGATTACCAACCTTCAGTGCAACATCAAAGGAGGGTTAACCCTAAAATCCACGACGTCATCAAGAAAGAAGTAGAAAAACTTCTTGACGCGGGATTGATTTATCCAATTTCGGATAGTCCATGGGTTAGTCCGGTCCATTGTGTTCCTAAAAAAGGTGGTATGACCGTTGTCACAAACGAAGAAAATGAGCTGGTGCCTACAAGATTAGTCACGGGATGGAGAGTTTGCATCGACTATCGAAAGTTGAACGAAGCAACTTGTAAAGACCATTTTCCATTACCATTCATGGACCAGATGTTAGAGCGATTAGCCGGCAACGAGTTTTATTGTTTCTTAGATGGTTTTTCAGGGTATTTTCAAATCCCAATTGATCCTAAAGATCAAGAAAAAACTACTTTTACGTGCCCATACGGAACTTTCGCGTACCGTCGTATGCCATTCGGTTTGTGCAATGCACCCGAAACTTTCCAACGTTGTATGATGGCCATTTTTCACGACATGATAGAGAAAACAATGGAAGTTTTTATGGACGATTTTTTAGTCTTTGGAGATTCTTTTTCCTCGTGTCTCTTGCAATTCTAATAGAATGCTTAAAAGGTGTGAAGACACCAAATTAGCACTAAATTGGGAAAAGAGCCATTTCATGGTTAAAGAAGGCATTGTTTTAGGACATAAGATCTCTAGAAAAGGAATTGAAGTCGATAAGGCTAAAGTTGATGTAATTTCTAAGCTTCCTCATCCAACGACCGTTAAAGGAATTCGAAGTTTTCTCGGGCATGCTGGATTCTATCAAAGATTTATCAAAGACTTTTCCAAAATCTCTCGACCCATGACCCATCTCTTAGAGAAGAACACTCCTTTCATTTTTTCAGAAGATTGCATTCTAGCCTTTCAAACATTTAAAAAGAAGTTGACTCCAAGGCTCAATTCTCATTGCTCCAAATTGTGACCAAACCTTTTGAAATCATGTGGATGCAAGTGATTATGCAATAGTGTGCGGTTTCTAGGACAAAGGATTGAGAAGCAATTTTTCTACCACATCATTACGCTAGCAAGACAATGACTGAAGCAGAAACAAATTACACAACAACCGAGAAAGAGATGCTTGCAGTAGTTTATGCTTTCGAGAAGTTTCGATCATATTTAATCATGAACAAGAGTGTTGTTTACACTGACCACTCCGCTTTGAAATACCTCTTTAACAAAAAAGACGCCAAAGCAAGATTGCTTCGCTGGGTCTTACTTCTTCAGGAATTTGATTTTAAAGTTATCGATACCAAGGGAGCTGAAAACTATGCAGCAGATCACCTCTCTCGTCTCGAAAACCCTTACGAAAATACTTTTGATCCAAAAGAAATTACCGAGACTTTTCCTTTAGAGACTTTAAGTGTGTTAACTTCTAAAGACCAAAGTACCCCGTGGTTTGCCGACTTTGCTAACTACCACGCGGGGAAATTCATTAAAAAAGGAATGTCGACTCAAGAGAAAAACAAGTTCTTTAAAGATGTAAAACATTACTTTTGGGATGACCCTTTTCTTTTCAAGACTTGTGCGGATCAAATAATCCGAAGGTGTGTAGATGGCAAAGAAGCTCTCGAAATTCTCGAAGCTTGTCATAGTGGACCCACCGGGGGACACTATGGAGCCAACTTTACCGCCAAGAAGATTTTTGATGCCGGTTTCTTTTGGCCTACCATTTATAAGGATGCCTACGAATTTGTCAAAACGTTGATGGCATGTCAAAAGACATAGGCAAAATCTTCAACTAGATGAGATGCCTCAAAAAGCAATCTCAAGTTTGTTGAGATTTTCGATTTTATGGGGACTTGAGTTTTATGGGACCTTTTCCGTCGTTCTTGGGGTTACAAATATTTTTTCTTGTAGCCGAATTCGATTATCTTCCCAAGTGGGTTTGAGCGAAAGCAGTTCACAACCAACGATGCTGGGTAGTTGTTAATTCTTAAAATTACTCTTTTCTCCGATTACGGTGCTCTGAGAGCTCAATCATATGCGATCGTGGGACCCCTTTTTGTAACGACAAATTTGATAAAGTTAATTGTTCTTAAATCTGGTGTCACCCATCGTCTTTTTGATCCTTACACCCTCAAAGACTAGTGGTCATAGTTTAAGTCACGATCGACTACGTCTCAAAAGAATTTTGGAGAGAACGGTAGGAGAAAACCGTGCCTCATGGTCCGACAAACTAGATGATGCATTATGGGCTTTTAGAACTGCTTACAAGACTCCTATAGGATGCACTCCGTATAAGTTAGTCTATGGAAAAGCATGTCACTTACCAGTTGAACTAGAAACCACTATGAAGCATATTGGCTCTCAAGCATTGCCACTTCGTTTTATACTTATCGCGGTGTCAGCGGATCATCGAAAGTCTTCAACTCAATGAACTAAGCAGGAGCTTCGTGGATCACAGCTTTATGAGTATTCGTTAATCTACAAGGAGAAGACATAGTAACTTTTTAACCCTAAAACGATTCAAGATAAAGAAACCCGAATCTTCAATGTTGGTGATAAGTTTGCTTTTCAAACTCTCGATCTAAAGATTTCTTGGAATGCTCAAATCGTTGGTCGAACCTTTCACATAATCACCGAAGTTTATTCCTTTTGGCACTGCCAAGTTGTCTTCATTGCCGATGGTTCTAATTTCAAGTCAACTGCCACCGTCTTAAGCACTATAAGAGGGGATACCACCACCATTGGTTATCCGGGATCTTCAGACTGTTCCTAAGGAAACTAAGTTCAGGATGAGTCGAGCTTGCTGACTCGGTGACCAAAAACAAGCCGCTTCGTGGGAGTTCACCCCATGCTTATCATCTCTATTTTCTTTCTAATTTTCTTATCTAATGTGTTGTGTTGAGAGAGGCTTGTTCTCTCTCCGATTATTCGATGTTTGTTGCTTGTTTGTTGTGATTTTTGCAGGATTTTCCCAACAAATTCTTTGAAGTCTCTCGTGTCCGGTTGATTTATCCCGTTCTACTCAAGCTTCTCATCCTTTGTGTGAATTTAGTTTGGGGAGATCCATATCCTTTCATCATAATCGATTAACGTTTATCTTTGCATACCTCATAAACGGCTTAGATTTACGTAGAATCCCGACTTTAAACATTGAGGACAATGTTTCGTTTTAGTTTGGGGAAGGGAATCTATCGATTTGATGTTGCTTGCATATTGTTTTGTTCTCACGTACCCGTTTTTCCCACAAAAATACCAAAAAATTTAAATTTTTAGTCATATATATAAAAAAATTATATATAAAAAAAAATTAAAAAAAGGGTGTTAAGACATAAATGTAGGTTTTCCGTTGGTAAGAATAAGAAGTAATTTTTGACCCGATCGTACGTGTAGAGTTCTAGCTTTCTCCCTTAACAATTAATGATGATAGTTTGTGCTAGTCTCATATAGACTTTAAACATGCTAGACTTGAAATCATTAGTAAATGAAGACTTGTGCTAATCTCAAGTAGATTTTAAATATGCCGAGTTGGATTTTATATAGGCTAAGTATTTGCAAATTTCTTTTGTGAAGAACAAGAAATGATAGTGTTATTTATAAGTCATGACATTAAACGTAGAATAGTTGGTTTTCTTTCAAGCTCATAAGTATTAATTGTGGCTTTTTCTCCCATTAGCTTGTTTCACTTTTATATAAATGTTTAATAAATAAAGTTGTATGGTTTTTTGGTTAATAATTAGCTAATAGAAGTTTTCTTTAGTTCCTTTGTGATTAGGATGAGTACACATCAGGAATACTTAATTTGGCTTAAAAATACAAAAATAATAAATAAGTATCTCTGCCAGATTACTTCATCGTGTCGGAGGCGTGGCCGATGTTGGAGTTTTCATATAAGGTAGGGTCCGGTGTCATAATAAGTAGAATAACCTCTTGTCGACTCGCTATCGATGTGGCTTCGAGATAAAAGGCACCGGTTTTACTTATATAATCCGAAGTCAAAATATGTTTGCTACATCTTGTCGGAGGCGTGGCCGATGTTGTAGCCTACTAAAGGACTGAGGTTTAATAATGTTGCTTAATTTTTGTCTTGTTTTGTGCCTTAAAGAGCCTAAGGGTATATGGTGCAAATGAGATTGGTCCATTCATGTCTTAAAGAGCCTTAGGGTATATGACATGAATGGTGCCTTGCTTAAGTAGCCTAATAAAAGCCAAATTTTGGTCGCCTCGATGTGGACTTTAATCTTGATTGCATTTGATCTTGTGAAAAGGGCTAGGAGCTAATTATTGCGTTCTTTACCATTACGCTTTATTTCTGGAATTAATAAATATCGAAACAAAAGTCTTAAAGAGCCTTCGGGTATATGACTTAAGTAAAATCCTGAGATACAAAAAAATAGGATTTGCGGGAGGAAAAGTAAGTACACAATTAGTATTTATGAGTAGTGTTAGTGTCATGACTTGTAATTAACAATGATCTTGTTTTTAAGCTTAGCATTGCTTATTTGCTTATTCTCTTTGCTTATTAGTATTTCAGTTTAAGTTGCTTAGTTTTAGTTTATATGCTTAATATTGCTTATTTGCTTATTCTCTTTGCTTATTAGTGTTTAAATATCTCTTCTAGTGCTTATTAGTTATATGTCCTCATCTGTTTTTGCTTAAATAGTTATAGATCATTAGTTGCTAATTTCTGTCATAAAACTCAATAAAATCTTAATAAAACATTAGTAATTGTTAAGATCTTTGAATTTTGCTTATTCTCAGTTGTTTAATCATGATTGTTAAGTTTGTTTTAAGCTAGTTTTTATCTGGTATTTAGTTTTTGTTCATTAAATTTCTCTTAAAAAGCTTTTCTCACAACTATTTCTCTAATGATAAAAGGAGTGTTTGGTTAGTAGCTCTCTGAATTGCCTACCAGTTCTACTAGAGTTAGTACTGCCCTCACAAGATTAGTACTGCTGAGCCTTTACACTACCAGTACTAACCATAAGTTAGTACTGTTAGCTTAAATTTCAGTAGGATTAAGTTTAGTTTTAGCTTATCTTAAAATCAGTTTTAGTTTTCATTTTCTAGCTTAATTCATAGCTTAAATCTGTTCTCAAAGATCAAATTGCATCAGCAGTACTTTCAGCGAAAGTACTGTTGAATTTTTACACTAGCAGTACTAACCTCAGTTAGTACTGCTGTGTTCTTAGCTTAATTTAGATAAGTAATTTTAAGATTTAGCTAATTAAATTCAGTAGGATTTAAGTTTTAATATAGCTTAATTCGGTTTAAGTCTTAATTTGCAATTTCTAGCTTATTTACTTAGTTTAATTCAGCCGTCAAAAGTCATAAAAACCTGAAAATTCCAAAAACAGTAGGAATTTAAGTAGAGTCTAAATTTGTTAAATTAGCTTTTAAGTCTAGATTTTATAGCTCATTTAGATGGATAATAAGTCGATTAATAAGTTCTTTAAGTTTTAAAGTCTAGTTTAGCTATTTAAGGTTTTTAGCTTACTTGGATTTTGTGTTACTTTGCTTATTTCCTGAGTTTGCTTACTTCTTGATCAATTTCAGTAGCATAAGAGTAGTTTAAGCTTTGATTTCTTTGCATTCTTAGATTAAGCACATCTTAAGCTCTTTAGGACTTCTTTCCTTTTTCATTTTGATCTAGTTTTGAGTTTTTTATAGCTTATTTTCTAAAACCAAGGGATAAGCCCTCCTTTCTGTAACAGCTTAAAGATAAGCTCTTTGTGAACTTATTTGTGAGTTTCAGCCCTAGTAGCCTTTATTAATCTTGTTCCCCCTGGCTTCCTTTACAACTTTGCTTCTTTGAGTTTTTCATTTTAAGCCCTTTAAAATTTCGAATGCTTTTTGGACTTAGTTTGTTGTCGGGATAGATTCTCAGGGTAGAAAGTGTAACTTTTCGATTTTAATTGTTTTTTCAGTTAGTCCCTCCGTTAGCTTGTCAGTTTCCCCGTTAGTTTCTTAGGTTTTTACACCATTAGTCCTTAAGTAAGATTTAATTAGCTCAATTAGTTTTAATTAATAATTAGGGTTAAGTTTTAATTAGTTTAATTAAACTTTTATAAAAAGATAAAAATTAGGGCTTTTATTTTTAATAATTTTCGGCACTCTTTCTTTATTTAGTGAAATTTTAGTTTATATTTTTAGGGATTAAAATTAGTTTACTTGCTTAATTGTCTTTATTTGTTGCTTCTTAATTAGTAGTAATAGCTTATCCAAAATATCTTTGCTTCATTCAAATTAGGATCCGAACCTAAGCGTGGTTTCAATTGCACTAGTCATTGGGGATAACGACCCGGGTGATCATACTTGCCCGGTTTATTATACGTATTCTATATATATCTTTGTGAGTGGAATTGTCCAAGGGATACTTGGGGATTTCCTTAATTTCTCTATAAGTATATTATTTTATATGTATGTAAAACTTACAATCAGACTACGTTTCTTTACTATATATATAAATATATAATATATAATAAATATAATAAGTAAGGAAAAATATCAATGATAAGAAATCCAAGAGGCTTTCAAAAGATTTCACTTTTAACCAAAGCAAAACCCTAAAAACCCACCCGGGTCGTTTCCTGACGAGGCGTGAATTGAGAATCGGTCGAGTTTGCGATCGCGTTTTTGAATGATTTGAAAGTTTTTAGGTTTAGAGTTCTAATTCTACTAATAATAAGCAAAGACAAGTAAAGAAAACCTAAAAACGAAAGCAATTAAAGCTTAAAACCTAAAAAAACGGCAACGGGACCAAATCCCGTTCTTTAAAAAACTAAAATCTACAAATTTAACCCTACGAATGCAAATTTAATTTTCCTAAGTCCTAAATGATAAAAGAAAATTTAAAAAAAAAGAATTATATTTTTTTGATTTTTATTTAATTTTTTATGAATTAAAAACAGTTTTAATAAGAAAAATTAATTAAAAATACTAAATGAAATGGGAAAATTCTGGAAAAATGCAGGAAAATACTTTAAGCTATATGGAATGCAAAAAAAATAAGAGTTTTGAAAAACGGCTTATAAATAAGCCAGAAATAAGCACTTTTGGGCTGAAAGCTTAAATGGTAAAATGGGTATAAAAGACAAGTAGTGAGTAGGGCTAACATATAGCCCTACTGGTGTTGGTGGTTAGTGTGTGTGTTGTTTGGGACGTGTGTGTGCAAAGGGGGAGGTCATGGGTTCGACCCTCATGCCTCTCCTTTTTTTTGAAAATATTTTTTTTAATTTTCTTTTTGCAAACTTGTAAAAGAAGTTGAAACAACAAACTTTAACAAAACAACTTTTTGTAAAAGTCTAAAATAAGCTGGTAAAAGTGCAAAAATAAGCTGACAGAATGTATTTTTTTAACTAAGGCTAATATGCTTAAACTGTTAAGCTTATTTAAGGCTAAATAAGCTAATGGAAAACAAACTAAGCTAAAACAGATACACTACTATACCTAATAAGCAAATCTAAGCACAATTTAAGCAAAGAAAATAAGCAACAAAGTTATAAAAAGCAAATAAGCCAAATGGCTATATATGTCAATCAAAATAGCCAAGGGGCACTTTTGGGCTTAAATTAATCCACAAATGGATCATATAGCGTATACAACTTATACCACTGAAAACCTTGAACAACAAGCTATCTAAAACCACTTTCAAAAAGTATTTTAAAATTAAAATAAGTCACTAAAAAGCTAGATGAAAACAGTAGTTCAGACAGTATGCACTTTTTTGGATTTCTTTCAAAATACAAGTAAGCTATATGCAGGCCTAATTTTAGATAAGCAAACAATGAAGAAAACATGAAATAAGCTAAAATAGATGAAGTTAGACAACAAATGAGCTTATGCTCAAAAATGAAGACTTTAAAAATATTTTTTACTAAGCTAAAAAGGAGATTGAAAAATGGCTTTGAAAAGGAAACTATGAAACTAGACAGATTTATACCAAATCTTAACTAACAAATGGAACCTTTAAAAACTTGTTTCTACTGCATTACTACACTAAATGGAAGCCTAATCACAACCTTAAAACAAGATTTCACCAACAATTAAATTAAAACAGTTTTAAAGGATTTCAAATCCACAAATTCAAAGAACATGTAACAACACCTCAAAACTTGATCTTACACTTAAAAGACTTTTAAAAACAGATTAAATTTACTGAATAAAGCTTGTTAAAGTTAACCAACTGACCCAAAAAGTTTTTAACACATTTTGACCCACTTTGGTTTCTTATGCCAAACACCCCTTTAAGTATCAAAAATTCTTTTTAAGCTTGGATTCTAACAACTTAAGCAAAGTTTATGAAAAATAGATGAACAACAATTAATATTAAGCAACAATAAGAATAAAAAGCACATGAATAAGCACTTATAAGTAAGCAAACAACAATAAGCAGTTCAAGCTAAAAAAGACAGTTTTAAAGAAAAACTTAAACAAAGGACATGTAAGCATTAAAAAAAGACAAGTAAGCATAAAATAACATAAATAAGCAGTATTAAGCAGAGATAAGCAGAAATAAGCAATGCTACAGTAAATAGGCAAAAAAAATAATAAAGTGAAACTCACAAGTGTCCAAGCTTTTCAAGAGAATAAGCACTCAAAACCAGTCCTATAGCTTCCCAAGAAGCACTAACCCAAGGCCATCCATGATTTACCTTGCTCCATGAATGAGTAAACTGGTTTTTTTGTGATTATTGATTTTTTAAGACAGAATTAAAAACAAGCTTGTATATAAGCTTTGAATGAATCAACAACTTATATAAGAGTTAAATGATAGTATTTAAAAGACAATTAAAGTTAAATGACAATATTTAAAGAAAACTTACAATTTTCATTAACTTGAAAAAATTACAATGCTTGAAAGTAAATGACAGTAATAAAAATGGTCTTACTTTGTTAAAAACAAGATTTGACATAAACAAAATTCGACAAAGAACATAAGCTACACTAGCTACTAAATTTATACTAAAAGTCTTCAAGCTTGGTCTTCACTTGTTGTGCTTGTTCTGTGAGACATTGAGCAGCTGTGTTTGTTATGTGAGAGAGAAACCAAGCCTCATCTTGGCCCTTTAATTTTTCTTGTTCACCAATCCTTTGCAACACAGCCCTTGATTAATTTTGATGTCTTCATGACCAATGAAAACCCATGGGATTGCCAGCGTGGATGTGTATTTATCTGGGGTGGGGTTCGTTTGAGATGGTGATAGTTTTGTTTGGTGGAACAGTGGACGAGGTAGGGAAAGTGACAGGGGAGATGAACAGTATGGCGGGAAAGATTGTTTTAAGTTTAACTGGGTTAAGGTTTATGGGGTTTGCAACTTTGGTCCCTCATGTTGTGTGGTTTGTTTGCAACTACAGTCCCTATGGTGTGAAAGATTTAAAGGAGTGGGCAAGTTAAGCCCTTCAAGTTGTATGTTGTTATTGCAATCACCGTCCCTAAAGGACTAATAGATTTACGGGTTAAGGGTGGTATGGGTTAACGGGGTTATATGTGTTTGGGCTATTTGGTTTTGGCAGTTTGATTTTGGGACGTATATAATAAAAGAGAATTGGGCCATTGTATTTAGAAAGGGATTTGGGCCTTTAAGGCTTATATAAGTCTTGACATAAATACTTTAATGGGCTGCCCCGGCCTATTAGATGGGTAAGGGTGGGCCCATTAAGTATTTCTTCGGTTACGGCTTCGGCTTTGACCTTTGACTTTGTCGGGGTTGACTTTGACTTTTTCACGCCTTTCCATTCCGTGCTCGGTTTTGTCGTTTTGGCTTCGTTTTTCGTCCCTTTTCTTTGATATCCGTTTCCTGCACAATATAAGTGAAAACATACACATACAAAGTATTTTTGGTATGTTTTTGGTCATTTAAGTCCGTTTTTAATGGAAAATGGTATGTGTAATTAAGCACATACCACTGTTGAATCATCATCTTCATAATATGTGGACCCATCGAACATGCATACGTTTTATCAATCATACCAATATGACTACCAATGGACTAAGGATCATCCTCTAGAACAAGTGATAGGAGAACCCTTACGACCAGTTTTGACATGGAATCAGCTGCGGACAGATGGTGAAATGTGCATTTATGCATTGTCCGTGAGCACTATGGAACCAAGAAATGTCAAAGAAGCTATGACCGACCCTGCATGGATTGACTCAATGTAAGAAGAGCTTCTCCAATTCAAAAGGCTTGATGTATGGGCGTTAGTTCCTGCTCTAGATAACATAAAACCCCTTACTTTGAAATGGTTATTCAAAAACAAGCATGATGAAGAGAACACGGTCATTAGAAATAAGACTCGTCTGGTTGTGAGAGGGTGCCGTCAAGAGGAAGGAATAGATTTTGAAGAATCCTTCGCTCCGGTTGCTAGGATGGAAGCTATCAGGATATTTTTGGCATATTCAACACACATATCGTTCATCGTATTCCTAATGGACGTAAAAACTGCTTTCTTGCATGGTTCGTTAAAGGAAGACATGTACGTATGTCAACCTAAAGGTTTCATCGATGCTGATCATCGAAGTCATGTCTACAAGCTAAAGAAGGCACTATATGGGTTAAAGCAAGCACCTCGGGCATGGTACGACGAATTGTCAAAGTTTCTCCTATAGAATCACTTCAACAAAGGAACCATTGATCCTACGCTATTTATAAGACGCTTCGATAATGACATCTTAGTGGTACAGGTCTATGTAAATGATATTATCTTTGGTTCTACAAACCCTAGGTATACCAAATTATTTGCCGACCTTATGAAAATCCGCTTCGAAATGTCGATGATGAGAGAAATGATGTTTTTCCTTGGTTTACAAGTTAACCAATCCCCTAGTGGCATCTTAATAAACCAGTTCAACTACGTGTTAGAAATCCTTAAAAAGTATGGAATGGATACTTGTGACCCCATTGGTACACTAATGGAGATCAAAGACAACTTGACCTTGACAAGAATGGGACTCCAGTCGATGCAACGAAATATCAAAGCATGATTGGTGCCCTTATGTATCTTACGTCAAGCAGACCGAAGATTGTACATGCTACCTGTTTATGTGCTCGGTACCAGGCTCAACCAACCGAGAAGCACCTCAAGGTGGTTAAAAGGATCTTTTGTTATCTCTGGGGAACCGTCAATATGGGTCTCTAATATACGAAGGATTCTGGTTTTGAACTAACTGTATTTTCAGATGCTGATTATGCGGGATGTCGAGACTCCTTCAAGAGTACTTTTGGAGGAACTCAATTCTTAGGCGAAAAGCTGGTGAGCTCGTCCTCGAAGAAACAAGACTGTATTGCGCTATCAACGGCGAAAGCAGAATATGTGTCTCTATCCGCATGTTGTGCCCAAGTTCTTTGGATGTGGACACAGTTAACAGATTATGGCTTTCACTTTAACAAGATTCCTATCTATTGTGATTCGAAATCATCCATAGCCATATCCTGAAACCTGGTCCAACACTCGAGAACCAAACACATAGCAGTCCGCTACCATTTCATCAAGGAACACGTGGAGAAGGGTACTGATGCATTTTATTTGTTAAATAAATTTCCACAAGTTTTAAATTTATAAAACTCGTTCACCGATGTCTACACGCACTAACGGGCAGAGAACCCAGTCGTGTGTAATGTAGGATTGGTAAATCCGAGGTCGTCCTAAGAGCTAAGTTTAGATTAGTTATAATTTGAAATGTCATAGGTTTAAAAATGGTTTGAATTGTTTTGAGAATTATTACAGGAAATAAAATGCGTAAAAGTAAATTGAGAAAAAGACTATAGAGAGAAAAGCGTGCTAACCTAGTTATTTCATTACTACTATTTATGACATGTTTCCAAGTGCAATGTCTAAGTATCGTTTTATTAGTGTTCTAATATCAACAGATCTGAATTGACATTCGAGGTCTGTCCTATACTTCCTATGATCCCAATTTCTTGAAAGTCTTGATATTAAGGTATCCTGGTTGTAGCTATTAAGTATCAACTATCCACAAGAGCTGTCTATAACCTATATAGATTATTAACCCTCTCTAAAAGAGTTCCTGTGTTTTTTCAAGTATTTAGAGTAATTAAGGTGGTAATCGGGTCGATTCCTATACTAGGGATAAATGCCGACTTATCCTAGTACCTTTGTAATCCTAAGTTCAGCAGTTTGCCTAATAAAAGGACTAATCGGATCCAAACTACCTTTCAATATCACCAAAACGCAAGGATCTATGACAAGCTATAAGTATTTCTAATAAAACGATAATCAAACAGATGATTCATTCTGCATGCACTCCTGTTCTCCCCAGACTTAGTTAGGCTCATGTGAATTCCGGACATTAACTTGTTTTAATTCACTAATTGTCAAAAATTGTAAACACATATGCAATTTTTAAGGGGGAGGAATTGTGATTAATTTTGATCAATACTGAGTAATAACGGATAGTTCTTCAATCTATAAGTGCGTTCCCAAACCTCGCATGTGCTAAACTCTTTCATAATATTGTGGATATGTGTAGGGGGAGATTTTTGGTAACTCTGGAAACACTCAATGTGTCTCAAATGATTTCTGAGACACGTTGATTGATTTTTTTATTCAATGTTTTTTATGGTTCTTTCTTTGGCAATATCTCAAATGACAACGGTTATTCTCAAGAGTTATAAGGCGGTTAACGGTTAGGTATATTCGTTCACATGATTCAGCAGTACCGAGGGATCTTACCCCAGGAAACACTCCATTAGATAGAGTAGAAGTCCTTAGGTATGATTGAAAAATAAAAGGGAGTAAAGTGAGAATAAGGGGAAAAGTGCCGACTGAGAGGAGTAGTGCTGAGAAACAAACACCAACATGGTCTAGTCATGATGTCTCTGTTAAGCACTGAAGGGTTGAAGAATGAACAAAAGATTTGTAAGGATAAAGGGTGAAAAGAAGAAGCATCCATACAACTTAGGCAGAAACAGGGTCCATGCATAATCTAATCGGTATTCACAAAGATGATTCTGATATTATGAAGTCAAGTTCATCATAGGGACCCAGTGTGCAATGCACATCCTCCTAGCACTCAGAATCTCTCAAATTTTTTATGTTTCATTTCTCACGGAGATCAACACATTTCTATCGGCTTTCTCATTCTGAGATCGTTGATATTAAAAGGTGGCAGTCCGCTCCAGCCTCCGATTACCAAATAACAAATGTGCACCTTATAGAGTCTAGAGCCTACGAGTTCCATCAAAATCTCACTAGGTCACAAATTCCAATATACAAATTGTAGTACATCATTTAAACATTTGGTATCATTAAGTCCTACGCATTAATCCTTGATAATTGCCAGAACTATTAGAGTGATACTCTTTAGTATTCACAGAGAAGATGGAAATCTTAGTGAGCTAACATCAAAAAGCTTGGGTAGGGGACTTGCGAGATTCTATATGAATCAATCTTGTGTCAACTGGAAAAGAACGATGGTGCGATTTCTATAATGAATCAAACTTGTTCGTTAAATGAATTGACGACTCAATCTGATAGATTTAGATCAAAACTATCTGATTACATATTTACCGTGCTATCTGCTTTGAGACGCTCTCCGGTAACGAGAGGCTTGCTGCAGTGCGAAACCTGTCAAGGAGATTCTTTTCATTTCTACCTGTTCACAGGAGTTTTTGCTAATGATTAACGGGAAACCGTGGTTTTTGCTATCCGTATTCGTTGATAGTAACAAAGTCACATTTCGTCACTTATATGTTTATCTCTATCCTTTACTTTGAAGTTTTCTGACCGGTAGCAGATTCTAGTCCTTGAGAGTATAGATTCAAGACCTCATGCGCAATCCACAAAGTTTAAATACATGAAATGGTCAACTATCAAGTCTTCAGCAATCTCTGATGACAAGCACTTCCGCATAAGAAACATTTGTGGTACAAGTAATCATGTTAAAAAGACAATTGTTGAGGGGGGGGCAGATTGTTAGCAAGCTTTAAAGATCTTGAGTCATGAGGTGAGACACAGATCGCAAGGAGGCATAAAGATTCAAGGATAAAGATTTAGAGATCTCAGTAGTCAAGACAAATCAAGGCCAAAGACCACGATATCAGTATTTTGTCAAAGAATATCAAGTTAAAGATCAAGATCAAGATCACAAAGCATGCCAATGGAACTTCAAAAGGAATTCCTAAAGAATACAAGGCTCTAAGATCAAGAGTCACAAGAGGATCCCACATTGAATGACACCCTTAGGGGAGTTGTTAAGACGTGTATTTATTAAAGTGATGGTCATTAAATAATTTCGAGCCTTGTATAAGTAAAATGTAGTTTACGGGAATTTAGTTAAGCTAGTTGGGACTAGTTGTCGGGCACAAGCCCATTTGTATTAAGAACCGGCCCAATGTAAAGCCCACAAGTATAGTCCACTCTTGTAACTATATATTGCCCTCTCCAAGTGTGGAGAGGGTGTTGCTTCTCATTTTTCTTTTCATGAACAAGTAACCATTTTTCTTTTTTACTTTCTCTCTCTAAAATATTTTTTCTTATTTTTGTGTTTGGTGATGAAATGATATCCTAACAGCTAGGCATAACTTGCTACTGCTGGTTCTGAGTTAATGTTGCTAGGCATAACTTACTACTGTTGGTTCTAAGTTAATGCTGCTAGGCATAACTTACTACTGCTGGGTTACTACTACTGGGTGAAAGTTAATGTTGTTAAGGGGTATTTCATAAATACTTCGATCACAGGGGGGTTTTAATTCTGGTCATTTAATCGATTTCATACTTTTGTAAACTCTCTAATCACAAACCCTAATCTCATTTTTATCAATCCATATCTGAACCCAAACAAAATGACTACCCTAAGTTGCAATACTCATTACTTGGTGCATTCTTGTATAAACCACAGAAAGAATGATGAGTTTGAATAAATTATGGATTTTATAAATGCACAACCTATAAGATATGCATTAACGGTTAATCCTACTATATATATCTCTTGCATTGAATAATTCTGGTCTACTGGCGTAGTCAAAACTATCAATGGGGAAGTACAGTTTCATGCCATAGTAGATGGCAAGAAGATGATTGTCACTAAAGCATCTGTGAGAAGAGATCTTCAACTAGAATATGAGGAAGGTATTGATTGTTTACCAAACTCTACCATTTTGAACAACTTACATAGATAAGATATGAGAAAATTTCACAGAAGTCATTTTTTTATAAGCCATTTTCTCTTACAATGAAAATTTTCGGATTCATACTTATTTCTACAATGTTTCCTGAAAAAAAAAGCCCAAAGACTACTGCATGGAATGAGTTTAGTAGCACTATGGCATCTGCTATTATCTACTTAGCAATAAATCAGAAATTCAACTTTTCAAAGTTCATTTTTGAAGGTATGATCAGAAACTTGGATAATATGTTTGGGAAAATTTTGATGTATCCAAGGTTTGTACAAGTGTTTTTGAATCAACAACTTGATGGGCTGCCAAATCACAAGAGAATTTATAATGCACCCTCTCACACTAAGAAGATTTTTGGAAATATGAGAAGGGTAGGAAAAGATTTTTCTGGTAGAGTAATGATTGTGTGTTTTATATACTATAAAATATAAAATACTTTTTAATATTCCATAGAGCATAAGAAAATTACAATTTACCTTGTAAAAGTTCACTCTCAAAAATATATATTTAATATAATATATATACGTATTATTAACCGGGTAAGATGATCACCCGAGCGTGTCCCAACGACTTGTGCAATGGAAACCACGTTTTAAGCTTGGATTATGATTTGAATGAGAAAATAGATATTTTGATGATCGATGACTACTAATACAAGTAACAATTAAAGATTAACAATTAAAAAGCAATTAAAACACCTTAAAAGAATATACAGGGAACAAATTAATAATACGAAAAATAAGCAGTAAATCATAAATTATGTCTAAAAATGCTAACTAGATTTCTAAACATAAAATAGGACAAAAGAAATTTAAAAAAATAGCAAATAATTGAAATTATATTTTTCCAGGTGAAACAAAGAAAAGAAATTTTAGAATAAAACAGAATCAGCTATTTTTTGGGTTTTAGGATTTCTAAGACATGAATTTCTAAGATTTAAACTAATTAAAAGTATAAAAATGATAAACCTATTAAAATATAAACCTAAAAATTTTATAAAAATTATACTAGAAAAAGAAAAAGTGCAGAATTTATAAAAAAATAAAAGCCCCAATTTTTACTTTTTAATTAAACTAATTAAAATCTAAACCTAATTATTAATTAAAATTATAAACTAACAAAGAAGTAAATGAAGGACTAATGGTGTTAGTCCTTTAAGGACTAACAGAGTAAAACAAAGGACTAACGGAGAAAACAAATAAAACTTAAAAATTACAAAAACCACCCTGAGGACTTAGCCCGATTACATGACTAGTCCTATTTAGCTTATTAATAAGATGAATATTAAAAACAGCTTATTATTAAAAGCTTATAAAAGCAAAGTTGTAGAACAAGTTGTGGAGAAAAACTTTAATAAAAGCACTATTAGCTGAAACTCAATAATAAGCTCAAAAAGAGCTTGTCAATAAGCTGATTGCATAAACTAAGGGTTTGAGCTTGGTTTTACTAATTCAGCTATAAAAAGCTTAAAATAAGCTCAAACTTTAAACTGAAAACTGACCTATGGAGATTATGATGCCTACTATCTAGGAATGAAAAGTAATTTAAGCTAGAACTATATTAAGCTAACTGAAATTAAGAGAAAACTAGCAACTAGGCATACCTTGGAAAACACAAAATCAATTAAGATATTTTAAGATTTTAAGCTTCGTCCTAAGTGAGCTTCTCTGAAAACTTGATAATCACCTATTATACTATGAATTCAGGCAATAAAAACAACTTTTATAAACTAAGAAATTAAAATTAAAAACTAAGATTCCATACTACTGTTTTTGGCTTTTTTTGGTTTTTTAATGACTTTTTAAACCCACATGTACCTAAGAATTTAAGCTTGGAAATGAAAATTGAGGCTTAATCTAAGCTTATACTGACTAAACTTAGAAACTTACTAAACTAAAGCCTTAATTATACAAATGCTTGATTGAAATGAAGATAAAGTCAGCTAGTGGTAAAACCTGAGTTTCCACTGCTGATGAATTTGCAAGAACACCCAATATCCACAATTGCAGGCAACCAAGGTGCAACCTATTCACCTTGTACATCAATAAATGTGCTAAAACATAATTCCTACCCCAAAAACTAGGCATAAGTTCCTTAAATCAAATATATGCATAGCCAATTCTAATGGTATTTTGCCATGGTGCACAAGCTTAGCCTAAATAAACTCTACTTTTGGAATTTTTAAAATCTTAACTTATGAACTATTTTTTTTTCCTAAAGTTCTTAAGTGAAATAAGCTAACTCTATCAATAATTTCAAAAAACTTTGATTATTGAGTAAAAGTAGCTTATCCCAAACACCCCTTATACTATAGACGATTTTTATTTAAGCTTAAATGCAAATTACTTTGACTAAACCTTGATACCAGATATTGATGAGCTTATACAAAGCTTATTAAACATGTTTAATCAACTTAAATAACCAAATTCTAAGATCTACACTAATTACTAACTTAATATTTTTGGATTTTATGAGTTTTAATGACATAAATGATAAACTTAACTATAAACTGTATTAACTAAAAACAAGTATTAAAACTTAATCAATGATAAAAATGAAACACAAATAAGCCACATTAAGCAACTAGATAAGTAGGTAAACAAGCAAATAAGCAGATCTTAAACTAATAAGCACTTTAACTACTATTATAGCTAGAATTTAAAATCATAAGGGAATTAAAAGGATATTACTTTCGAGCCTAGCTTAACAAAGGCTTAAACTGCTTTTAGAGCTTTGCTACAAGCTCTTGGCTTTTATCATAAAATTAAGCCAGTATTGGTTTTGGGAGTTCATCCGATGTTAACTCCCCTCCTTAACTCAAAAGTCCAAATTGCAAAGGTAATTACTGATTTTAATAGGTTTAAGTAGATTGTTAACTAATTTAAGCTTTATTTCAGCTTAGAGACTGAATGAGCTTATAATGAGCTTATGAGAGCTTTTGGATAGTAGCTTAACATTTAAGACAAATGACTTTAGCTTTTAAATGAAAAGAGAGAGCTTATAACACAATAAAACTGAATTTCATTAACTAAGAAAAACTGATTACATTACTTTAAAGGAAATTACAAATCATTTTAAAGAAAATTACATTAAGCTAAGAGAAAATTTAAGCTACCTAAAAAAAACTAGATGTGTGTGTGAGTGTGAGGTGTGTGTATTTATAGCACTCCTCTGAAGCTTCTAGGCCTTGCTTGATGCCCACGCTCCAATCAATCATAGCCAATCATTTTCCCAATCATTGGATGAGTGATTACATTCCAGTTGGTCATCTAAATGACACTCACACGGATTGCCAAGCTGGCAATCCGTTTGAGGCTCACTTGTGCTTGTTGTGTGAGTAAATGTAGAGTAAATCCCATCAATTTGGTGTGCTTCTTTTGCTTGTACACGATCCTGACTTGCACGCTTTGACCAATAGGAGCTTGATAAGACTGATTTGACCTTGCCCTTGTGTTAATGACCTCTTGAATTACCTTAATTACCCATCAATTTTGAGTTGCCCTTTGATTTGACTGAGGGTAAACTCTTGGAAGGGACGATGAATAGTAACATTTCTTCGCGCCCTTTTCTTTTTTTTAACTGAATTTCATTTTTCACTTTGAAGAATAGAAAATTCTGGCCCTGTCTTTATTTGTTATAGGATAGTGTAAGATAACTTTTAATAAAATGGCAACAGAGTCCCATTGTGGTTTATAGAAAAGAAACTGACTTAGTAATTGGGCTTATGGATTTGGGCTTGGACTTATTTAGTATCCGGGTAGGGTTATTAGGGTTTTGCGGCCAATTGTGTAACTTTTTGAAACTTGAGGGACAATTTTGGAATATTTTAGGTTTTGTCTTTTTGTGGTTGACTAAGGTTGACCAAGGTTTGACCAATTTGACTGAAGATTTGACTTTTTCTGGCTTTGGCTTCCGGCTTTTGTTCACTCTTCCGTTCTCGTGTCCGTGCTTGCCCGTTTTTGACTGTTTTCTTGTGATTTTTGATATATCCGTACCTGCACACACAAAACACAAATACAAGCATATTTTTGCTATTTTTGGTCTGTTTTGGGTTTAATTGGGTTATTTTAGGTATTAACGGATATGTGTATTTTACACTTATCAAAATTCCCCAAACTAAACGATTGCGTGTCCTCACGCAATATCACATGTCTTATAACCAAATATCTCGAAACTTCCCCAAACTAAACCTTTGAAAAGTAGCAAAGATTTTTGTTGAGAGAGCTAAGAGATCACAAGTTATAAAACACCCGAATTCCCATTTTCAAAACTTTTTTCTCTTTTTATGATTTTTCTTGATAATTAACTACCTAACTACAACTTATTTGTGTTGACATAATGTATTGTTTTCATTACCTTATTGGTAACTTAAGGGATTTTAGACAAAAAGCACAAATTAAGTGTCTAAGGAGATAACTTAATCTTCCCGATTTTTCACTTTTCCCAACTAGCTTAAAAAATAGATCATGCTAATTAAGAACAAGATGCTAAGACCCCCCCCCCCCCCCAACCTTATTAATTACAACTTGTGAATTCCTCTTCCCGACATAAATCATATATTTAGGTGTGTGTGTTCAAATTAATTTAAACCATTAAATCCACATATTTAGATAGATGAAATCCGACCAAGCTTTACACATGGGCCTTTTGGGCTAATATGTTAATCACTTAGTAAGATCACAACTCAAGCAAAAACCTTCCTTAGCTAGACATCGTTGGTTCACTTGTACATTAATTGGACTTTTTCTCTGATTCCCACGTCATGGGTATAGTGCTATGGATTTTGACACCCCATCCAGAGAATACTAATCGAAACGCATGAACTTCTATGAAAAAGCCTTGTTGACAAAATAAACCTTATATAAAATAAACCTTTGATATATACATACATTTAACTATTTCAAACAACAATTCCCTAAAAAACATATCATATCTAACCCCCCCCCCCCCCCCCCCCCCCCCCCCCCCCCCCCCCTATAAACCCCCCCCCCCCCCCCCCCCCCCCCCCCCCCCCCCCCCCCCCCCCCCCCCCCACCCCCCCCCCCCCCCCCCCCTCCACCTTTTTTTTCTCTACCTTAGTAGCTAGGAATTGGTATTTTTTCCCCCAAAACTTTTCTTTCGACGGACACGGCACGCCCCTCCGGACAAGAGTCAGTGTAACTTATTTTGATACCAACCCTAAATATACTTCCTCCACCCTTTTCTTTGATGTCACATCGGAGCGAACCGACAAATGCCCATGACTTTATTGCGATGGAGTTTTTTGTATACTAATTAATCACACTAAGCAATTTATAACTTGCATCTTTTTATTCACTAACTACACATTTTATATATACTCATATATGTTATCTATATATATATATTATATACTATCCATAATATATATTTATATATTATATATATATTTTTCTTTTTCATATTAATTAAAACACTGATTTGTTGCAAAATAGAAAAATTTCATTTTAAGCAAAACAAAGTATAAACTGAAATAAAATCTATTTACAATGATGTTTGACTTCATAATCGATAAAAGCTTTTCTCTGAATATGTTGATTAGACTTTTAAGAGTAAAACTCTAATTTGTAAAAAATTAATAGAGAACACGGGTATAATTAACCATTTTAAGAATACTCCGGGAAGAAAACCACAAGTTATTCTGATAAGCCTTATGTTTTCAAATAAACTTTGTGTAGCATCCTAATTCGTAATCAACTACTATCATCTTCTTATTCTATGCAATTTAAAATCTCTAATTAAGAAAAATTCGCAAATACTTACCTATATAAATAACCATCGATATTTAAAATCTACTTAGATTAGCAAAAAGTCATCATTTTCTAATATTTCAAGTCTAGCAGGTTTAAAGGTCTACATGAGACTAAGCACAAATATCATCATTAATTGTTAAAGGAGAAAGCTAGAACTCTACACGTACGATCGGGTCAAAAATTACTTCTTATTCTTACCAACGGAAAACCTACATTCGTGTCTTAACACTTTTATTATTATTATTATTATTTTTTTTAATATTTATGACTAAAAATTTAAATTTTTTTCTATTTTTGTAGGAAAACGGGTACGTGAGAACAAAACAATAAGCAGATAAACGAAACATTGTCCTCAATGTTTAAAGTCGGGTCTCTACGTAAATCTAAGCCGTTTATGAATTATGCAAAAAGAAACGTGAATCGATAAGATGAAAGGATATCGGATCTCCCCAAACTAATTTCACACAAAGGATGAGAAGCTCGAGTGAAACGGGATACAACACCGGACACGAGAGTCTTTAGAAATTGTTGGGTTGATCCTACAAAAATCACAACAAACAACAAACAACAAGAAACGGTCGAGGATAGCCACAACACATCACAACACATTAGTTAGAAAATAGAAAAATAGAAAAGGATAAGCATGGGGTGAACTCCCACGAAGAGGCTTGTTTTTTGGTCACCCGTGTCACAAGCTAGACTCGATCTGAATTTTGTTATCCTTACGGAAGTTTGGAGATCCGGATAACCAATCTGCGATGTATCTACTCCACAGTAATGCTTGTGCGGTGGCAGTTGACGTGAATTCGAAACCATCGGGATGAGACAATATGGCTGTGCCATAAGGAAAAAAACTTTGGTTAATAGTGACAGACTGGACCATCGGGGACTTGAGATTTCGAAGAAATCTTTAATCGGAGTTGAAAAGTAAGACTTGATCACGACATTGAAGATTCGATTCTTGATCTTTGAGTCGTGAAGTTTCTTAGTCTTCTCCTTGTAGATTAATGAATTCTTCATAAGCTTGTCTCGAAGATCGTTAAGTAAGTTTTTGGAGCTTTCGATGATCGATGATCGCCCGCGGTCTTTAAATCGAAGTTGGCATGCTTAAGAGCCCAATATGCCTTGTGTTCTAATTCAACTGGTAAATGACATGCTTTTCCATAGACTAACTTGTACGGAGTGCATCCAATTGGAGTCTTGTAAGCGGTCCTAAAAGCCCATAATGCATCATCTAACTTGTCGGACCATGAGGCACGGTTTTCTCCTACCGTCCTCTCCAAAATTCTTTTGAGACCTCGATTCGTGACTTCAACTTGACCACTCGTTTGAGGGTGGTAAGGAGTCGAAAGATGATGGGTGACACCATATTTTGACATGACTCTTGCAAACTTATCGTTACAAAAATGGGTCCCACGATCGCTTATAATTGCTCTAGGAGCACCGAATCGGGAGAAAATAGATTTTAAAAACTTGACAACTACTCTAGCATCGTTGGTGGGGAGCGCCTTAGCTTCAACCCATTTGGAAAGATAATCGACGGCTACTAGAATATATTTGTTTCCTCTAGACGACGGAAAAGGTCCCATAAAATCGATACCCCAAACATCGAAAATTTCACAAACTTGGATTGCATTTTGAGGCATCTCATCACGTTGAGAGATTTTGCCTTGTCTTTGACATGCATCACAAGATTTGATCAATTCGTAAGCATCCTTATAAATCGTAGGCCAAAAGAATCCGGCGTCAAATACTTTTCGAGCTATGATGTTGGCACTGTGATGGCCCTCGGTGGGTCCTTCATGGCAAGCCTTGAGAATTTCAAGAGCTTCTTGGCCAAATACACATCTACGGATGATTTGATCCGCACATGTTCGAAAGAGATAGGGATCATCCCAAAAGTAATGCTTTATATCCTTGAAAAACTTCCTCTTTTGTTGGGTTGACATTCCTTTGATAAGAAAATTCCCCGCGTGGTAATTTGCTATATCGGCAAACCACGGGGTATTTTGGTCATCATGAGAAGTCACCGTATTCAATGTTTCAAGAGGAAAAGTTTCATTAATCTCTTTAGGATCAAAAACATTCTCATACGGGTTTTCAAGACGAGAGAGGTGATCGGCTGCATAGTTTTCAGCTCCCTTGGTATCAATTACTGAAAAATCGAATTCTTGAAGAAGTAAGACCCATCTAAGCAATCTTGCTTTGGCGTCTTTCTTGTTGAAGAGGTATTTCAATGCGGAGTGGTCCGTGTAAACAACACTTTTGTTCATGATTAGATATGATCGAAACTTCTCAAAAGCGTAAACAACTGCAAGCATCTCTTTTTCCGTTGTTGTGTAGTTTGATTCTGCTTCGGTCATTGTCTTACTTGCATAATGAATTGGTCTAAAATGCTTCTCAATCCTTTGCCCTAGAACCGCACCTATTGCATAATCACTTGCATCACACATGATTTCAAAAGGTTGGTCCCAATTTGGAGCAATGAGAATTGGAGCTTCGGTTAACTTCTTTTTCAATGTTTGAAAGGCTAGAATGCAATCTTCCGAGAAGATAAAAGGAGTGTTTTTCTCTAAGAGATGGGTCATGGGTCGAGAGATCTTTGAAAAGTCTTTGATGAATCTGCGGTAAAAACCAGCATGCCCGAGAAAACTTCGAATTCCCTTAACGGTGGTTGGGTGAGGTAGCTTAGAAATCACATCGATCTTAGCTTTGTCGACTTCAATTCCTTTCTTCGAGATCTTATGTCCGAGTACGATACCTTCTTTCACCATGAAATGGCTTTTTTCCCAATTTAGAGCTAAGTTGGTGTCTTCACACCGTTTAAGCATTTTTTAGATTGGTGATGGAACGTAGAAAAAAGGAATTTACAAAAACGGGAAATTCATCCATGAAGACTTCCATTGTACTTTACAAATCATGGCATGGAAGATTCCAATCATACACCTTGAACGTGCCTGGTGCATTGCATAAACATATGCGCATGCGGCGTTAGCAAAACGTTCAGTTGGCAGGTGTATTGTGTGTATTTTCTTGGTCATTTGGATCAATTAGAATTTGGAAATAACCCGAGAAACCGTCGAGGAAACAATAGTACTCATTTCCTGCTAGTCTCTCAAGCATTTGATCCATGAACGACAAAGGAAAATGGTCTTTTCTTGTAGCTTTAGTTCAACTTACGATAATCTATGCATACTCTCCATCCTGTTACAAGTCTTGTTGGCACTAATTCGTTATCATCATTGGTTACTACGGTCATTCCTCCTTTCTTTGGTACACAGTGTACTAGGATCTCCCATGGGGGACTATCGAGAGTGGTAGATCAATCCAGCGTCAAGAAGTTTTTCAACCTCTTTTTTAATGACATCATGGATCTTTGGATTAACCCTTCTCTGATGTTGGACCGCTGGTTCATAGTCATCTTCCATTAGAATTTTATGAGAACAAAATTCTGGGTTTATTCCCTTAATGTCAGAGAGCTTCATGCAATGCTTGCTTTTGGGATTTAAGATCATTAGAGAGCGGTCTTTTCATCTTGCTCTATCTTGGCAATTATGACAGGCAACTTGTTGTTATCTGCTAAAAATGCATATTCGAGATGAGGTGGTAAGTCCTTAAGTTTAACCTCGGGAGGTTCATTGATCGAAGATTCGACAGATTTACAAACTTTAAGCTCTTTCTTGATTTCTGGTAAATAATTTCCTTGATTTCGTGACGGCAAAGGATCACTATTGAGAAGAGATTCGAGAAGGAGAATGTCCCCCTCTAGGTTATAATAAGCTTTATCAACTTCCGGTGAAGTTGGATCATCGGCTATAGCAAGAAAAGTATCAGCTTCTTCCAAAAGTAGAAAATCACTATCCCCGAAAGGAGTGAGAGTTGGAGAAGAATTTGAAACAATCGGATCGTATCCGGGAGAAGGATTGCCATACGCAACTGAGTCGGAAAATTCTAAGACTTCTTGTGAGTATTCTTCACACGTAACATCAATAAGATCAACTTTCTTCAATGATTCGAGATTGTTGTATGAATTGAAGGAAGATCACACATTTAAGGGTTAAAGATTGATCATCATTTCTAAGCGTAATCTCTCCTTCATACACATCAATTAAAGCATGAGCTGTCCTAAGAAAAGGTCGCCCGAGTATTAACGGTACTTGAGGATCGGCTATGAAATCAAGAACAACAAAATCGGCCGGAAAGTAGAACTTTCCTACCTTGACAAAAACGTTCTCGGCTACACCGGTTGGTTTGGAAATTGTTCGATCGGCTAACTCTAAAACCATTTGAGTTTCGTTAAGGTCCGGGAGTTTAAGCTTTTTCCAAATGGATAAAGGCATAAGATTGATACTAGCACCTAAATCGGCAAGGGCTAAGTAACTATCAAACTCCAAAAAATCACAAGGAATTAGAAAACGACTGGGGTCACCTAGCTTCTCCAGAAGCTTTTTAAGGACGACCGCACTACAATTTTCATTCAAAGGTGTCTTGGTTAACTCAATTAATTTATCCTTGTTATTTAACATCTTTTTGAACATTGACACAAACTTTGGCATATGGATGAGAGCATCCGTAAAACTAAGCTCAAAATGAAGATTACGGAAAATTTCCATAAACTTTGAAGCTAGAATGTCATCTTTTTCATGAATTTTTTCTTTGTTAAGTCTCGATGGGTAAGGCAAACTAGGTTTGGTCTTTTGAACAAAAGAAGGCTCTTTGATTGGTTCTTTATCTTTTCCTAAGTCTTGGACAACTTAAGGTTGGATGTCTTCGGTGCTAGGTGCTCCGTATCCTTGTCAACCTCACTTCCTTTTCCCCACCGGCGGGGGAATCGGAGGTCCCTTCGTCATGTAACACCCTACGAGTCGTAATTGCCTTGGCTTCGTTCCTCGGATTTGGTACGGTATTGCTTGGTAACGAACTTGAACTTGAAGTTGATCCGGAATTGCTTAAATCATTAATCTTGGTGCAAAGGCTTGTTAACAAACTTGTAACATTAGCCATTTGATTTTTCAAACCTTGATTTTGATTTTGCAATCCTTGGTTTTGATTTTGCACATTCTTCAATATCGCATCGTTTGCCTTGACGTAATTATCAAAATCCGTTTTTGAAACACCTTGAATTTGAGTCGTAGGAGCTTGATAAGGTGGAGCTTGGTAAACCGGTGGTTGATTGGTTGGAGTTTGGTAAACTTGACTTTGATTATTTCTACGGTTTTGATTGAAATTGGTTCTACGGTTTTGATTTGAATTGAAATTGTTTCCTTGATATCGGTTTTGGTTTCCTTGATTGTTTTGAACATTTGATTGATTGAAACCCGGTGGTCTCATTTGATTTGCCAAAATAGGATTACGATTCCCTTGGTTATTTTGAATGAAATTGCCAACGGCGGCAGTTTGTTGGAATTGTTGAATGTTATCATGAAAGACGGGAAAATCGTTCCTTGTTAACGGACAATTGTTAAAGTTATGGTTTGATCCACATGTAACACAAACTTCCTCGACTGCTTTGACGGTAGCAGGAGTCGTAACATTCTTTTCACTAATCATTTTCTCTAATCGGCTCATTCGGATATCCATCTTGTCTTCAAGTAAGGCGGCCATTTGTTGAATCTCAAAAGAATTATTAGAAGGTGAAGAAGTAGAAGAAGGAGCATTGATTGGTGAAATTCACACTATAAATATATATAATATATAATAAAATATATAAATAGTATATGAAAATCAAACTAAGAGCAATTGATTACCGAGAGTAGAATAGAGTGTTCCCGGGTCGTTTATACCCCAACGAGGATTTGGAATGGAAAATCGTATTCGATCGAAGATTTGGAGTTTGAAGGACAGGAATTGAATTTGGAAGTTGCAAAAAGGTCAAATTAGACTGACAACGACAAAAAACGTTTAAGAAAAAACCTAGAATTTATGATAAATTAAATCTAGGAGAAAACGAGGGCCCGAATCCCGAACAAAAGGGGGAAAAACCTAAAATCTTTAAAAATAACCCTACGAAGAAATTTTTGCTTCTAAACTACTCTAGGGATCAAATAACGAAGAATGAAAAAGACTAGACCAAAAACGGAGTTCGTTTGACCCAAAAACAATACGATAGTCTAAAACAAAATCCCGTTACCCGGATACCCGTTTCTTTTAAAAAAAGGAAAGTTATATAAAATGACCTTACGGAAAACTTTTATATTTTTCTATCAAACTAGCATGACAAAAGAAAATTTTCTAAAAAAAGCAAATATTTTTTTGAAGTAATTTTTGTATTTTTTATGAATTAAATAAACTTTTATCTAAATTAAATTATAAAAAATATTAAATGATTATGAAAAATTCTAAAAAATTTTCTAAAAATACTAGGTACCTTAATGGTCCTACGAAAAATAAGAAACAAAAATAAGCTAAAAATATGAATAAATTCTAAAAAATTTTCTAAATTTAACTAGTTACCTTAATGGTCCTCCGGAAAACATAAGATAACTAAAAAATAAGCTAAGGATTAAGCCCCGTAAATAAGCTCGAAACATCTTTTAAACCTTATAAGCCAAAGCACCCTTAAGTATCTAAACGCCTTGGGTCTCTTTAACGGAAAAAGACCCATTAAGGGTGCAGTAGGGTATGTGTTGTGAGTTATAAAGGGGATGTATCGCTTGTCCCGGGTTCGAGTCTTGCTCACCAGACAAGTGTCTTCCCTCTCCTTTTTTTTTTTGAAAACTCAAATGAAGAAGTTGTTAAGCTTCGTGGGGCCTTCCTAACAACTTTGTCAACTAGAGTTTTTTTTGAAAAGCAGTGAATAAGCTTAAAAATGAGCTAAACTTGACGTTTTTTTGCTTATATGTTAAAGGCAATTTTTTCTAAGACTTTTGGCCTCTTGGTTGTCTGAAATAAGCTAAGTAAGCACTGAAATTAGTTAAAGGGTTCTAACACTAAACATAGGTAAGCTAAATGAAAGGAGAAGCTAAACTCAATAAGCTGGATAAAGGGGGTTAAAGGCAGAAGCTTAATATGGCTGAAAAGGCTAAAAAAGCTTAAAGTGGTTGAACATATAATCCAAAGTAAAAGAGTAAATAAGCTAAACAACTATCTAAATTAACCTAAAATGCTTATTAGGTAAACAATTTGGGTTATGGATTAAGCTCAGTAAGCTATTAATCAAAAAATAAGCAATTCACTCAGCATAAGGGACTCAATTAACAGTCTATACCCCAAGTTTGGGCTCCAAATTAAGCCAACAAATAGATTCTCAAAGCTGATAATTCAAGGGACTTATTTAAGGAGCTTATAGGCTCTTAAATTAAGCCATAGATCTTGGGCTTCTAAGTTGGCTTAAACACCAGTAAAAAGTGGCTTAAAATCTCCCCCTTTGCTCCAGGGGAGATTTATGCTCTAGCTTTAGTAGCTTATTTTGACAGGCTTGCTAAAGCTGTCAAATAAGGCTCACTTAAACAGTAAGGTAAGCTTTAAACTCAGATTGAGTTTTATAGCAAAAGGGGCTTGTGCTACAATTTTCAGCCTCTAAAAATATAAAAAACCTGCTGATTTTGTTAAATGAAAATGGTCTTTGGGTTTTTAGATGACTGTGACCAAAAGAGACTTGGTGGTTTTTGACTCACCAAATGTCAAAAGACCAAGGTTTTTGACAGTCTTTTTTAACACACAAAATACAAACACTTTTGAACCTCATCACTCAAAATCATGTGCTTAACCAAATAAGACTTGGTGTTTCTTTTATAGCCAACAGTTAGGCTCAATGTGTTATAATAAAGCTTTGAAATTCAATTTTTAAACTAAAAATCTTTTAAGAATAACTTAAAGCTAGCTTAAAACTTGAGCTTAAATCAACTAAATGACCTTAACCCAAAGCCAAAACCCTTTTGACCCGTTTTTACCCTTGTGCCAAACACCCCTTTAATGAAAACTGTCAAAACTAAATGGACTTTAAAATCTATTTTAAAGCTAAAATTTTTAAAACCTTTTATCCACTTCTACTTAAAATGACCTAGTTAAACTATTTAAGCTATAAATTGCTTAGCTTATTTGGAAAAATAAGCTAGTTTCTCTACTAGCTTTTTGCACTAATATGACAATTTTAAGTTATAAACTAAGATTACATAAATTTCACCTAATGAGAACTTAAAGCAGTCAAATAACAGTTCTAAACTAATGTATTTGCAAAGATAAAAAGCAAATAAGCTAAAGGTTTAAGCTAAAAATTAAGCTAAGTGAGAATTTAGAAATGAAACCTTAGATTTTTGTAGCCTCAGTCACAAAGCCACTCTTTCTGAGTGAGTGGCTCAAAATCATACTTAAATGGCTCCCTAGCCTCTAAACCTGAGCTTAAAAGCTCAATAAGCTTTTATTAGCTTATTTCTTCAAATGGCTTCCAAAATGAACTCAAATGATCAATTATGAATCAAAATGAATTGAAAACAGTATTTAATAGCATTTAACAAGTTTTAAACTTAGTTTGAGCTTATTAACAAGAATAAGCTCAAAGGAGCTTATTGAGAGCTTATTGAGTAAAAAGAGCTTAACTTTTCATTAAAACTGAGAATTACAAATGCATAAGAGAAGTTAACTTAAAAATACTTTAAACTACTTTTAAAACTATACTAAAATGACATAAAAACTGAATTCTTTGCCACAATGGCTTACAAGGCTTTTATAGCAAAAAAATACAACTAGGTCTTCTTTTCTTCTCTCTTGCTGTTGTGCTTGTTTGTAGACACACAAACAGGGATGTGTTTGTTTTGGAGGGGTTCACAGCCTCTAATCTTGGCCCTTCAATTTCATAAAATTCTGGGATTCCGGATGGAAGGTATTCATCTTATGAATTTTTAAATTACAGTCATATATTTTTGTAAGTTGTTATTTGTTCACACACCAATTCACCACATTGGAAAATTTTGATTTAAAATTATTTTTGTACCCGTTCTCTTGGTTTACATTGCCATTCGTTATATAATATACAGATTTAGTATACTTTTAATTAGTGGTATTTAGTGTTACGTTAGATTGGAATACTGAGTCCATAAAGTAAAAAAGGAACTACACGCCTTCTGTTACTAATCAATAGGAATAAACTATATAAGTTAAATAGACATCCAATAGACCAAACGACAATTAAACTATATCAAGAAAAACCAAACGTGGTACATCTTCAAAAAGGTTAGTTTAACCATGGCAATCACTTTTACATTTTCATTTGATATGTAACATTTTTTACTCACATATTCTAAAAAATCGACCATTCACCTGTTAAGTGACTCTACATAATATATTTTTCCAATTGGTTCCATGGTTTTCCATTTAATCCTGTAAATTTTACAGGTCAATAATCTAACATCAAATGATAGACCAAACCATCCTACAAAAAACTATTTTACATCCATCATTTAAAATAATATTTTAAGTATGGGAACAAATATAATTGAAGCTAAGATAATATCAGGTTGGTGTGTGGGTACTATTTGCGCAATACCGCGCATTAGCTTGTCAGATACTAAGTTATCATATAAACTAAACCACCGACAGTTCTTTGTTCAAGTTTGCTTCGGTATGACCATTAATAAAAGTCAAGTTATAATTGTCTAAGGTTGGATTGTTTCTTTGGAGTCCGGTTTACTCTCATTGACGTTGTCTTAATGGTCAAGAACAGGAAGGTGATAAAACCTATTCAAGAACGATCTTGGAAACCTTGATTAAAATTACAAAGATTATGCGGAAACTAATCTTTATATGTAAGAAGAATAATAGAAATAAACCAAACGTTGTAGCCTCAATATATTAATACGGTTACTCTGAACAGTAACAGGGTTTACAACCTTGAAGCTTAACTAAGTATGAGAGAAATATGTGTAGAGAATGTGTGTATCAAAGTGAATATTATCTCTACACCCTAGGACCTCCTTTTATAGTGCAAGGGGTCCTAGGTGGTTACAATATAATAAATACCTGCCTAAGTATTTTACATCAATATAATTAATCATTTCCTAAATAAACTTGTAACCTCCTAATCATTCTGAATGTCGTTTAATACTTTCCATAAGACCAGGACTTTCCAAAAGACCAGGAAGACTATCGTTTAATACTTTCCATAAGACCAGGACTTTCCAAAAGACCAGGAAGACTAAATCTTACTACCAGCAGGAATTGTGTACTACCAGTAGGAACTTTGTACTGCCAGTAGGAACAGTAGGAACTAGAAATTCATAAATTCATAATTCCTAACAACAAGCATTATAAATTTTGAGAAATGTTTGTAAATCTCTCAATTATAATAAAAATATAACATAATTATAATAAAAACGTTACATAATAAAAAAACAATTACATAATAATAAAAAAAACATTACATAACATAATTAACCACTGCCACTTTCAGGAACTGTATCCTTACGGAAAACCTTAACCACATTTCTCATTGTAATGTTAAGGTAATGCATTGATAATTTAGGAGAAAAAACTGAAACATTAGCAAGTATCAAAGCAGCTCCCACAGTAATATACTTTCCATAACCACCCTCACCAATGACTTTGTGATGTATTGTTCCAGGTATTGTACCTGAGAGATCTTTCATAGTGACTGTGAGATCGCCAATCACATTCGGAGAACAAGACTTGACTATTGCAACAACTTGGTCAAGTTTCCTATTTTTCAGAAAGTTCTTGATGTCTCCTAAACACCCAGTCACAGTGCCACCATTAGCATTCAAATAGTCAGTGGCGCTAACCCACGCCCCACTCTTAAAATCCTCATCCTCACCCACATCCTCAACCACTTTCTGCAATAATTCTTGTGTCGACATTAAAGCCCCATCCGAACCAAAAATAAAAACCTTTTCTTTAAGCATCATGGCTTGCTGAACAATACCCGCAGGACCGGGTATTATCCTATCTGTATTTGGTGTTGAGGGAGATGGTTCAACACGTGTGCTACTAGAGGGACGTAGAACGGGTGTTAAATGGAGATCAGAATCATCTATATCAAGACTGAGTTCCCATGGATCATTTTCGTTATTGAGATTGGAATCCATTTGAGAGAGTTGGATAAGAAGTTGTGTGAGAACTTCAAAGATGATATAGGGGTAGTTTTAAGGGAAATTAGCTGTTGAAATTTAAAACATGACATTAACAAGTCACTATCACTCAATATTTACAATGTTTGTTTTATTACATGACAAGTAATAGATCGCTCAATGTTTGTTTTATTTCAAGATTCATGTTTTAGTTTTCGTTTTCAAGCGACTTATGACATTTTTGGTTTTATTACGGCAAATAAGCAAGTAAATCAAAATTAAGTCCTAAAAATGCTAACTAGATTTCTAAACATAAAATAGGACAAAAGAAATTTTTTTTTTAAAATAGCAAATAATTGAAATTATATTTTTCCTAGGTGAAACAAAGAAAAAGAAAATTTTAGAAAAAAAAGAATCACTATTTTTGGGTTTTTAGATTTTAAGATATGAATTTTCTAAGATTTAAACTAATTAAAAGTATAAAAATGATAAAACTATTAAAAATATAAACCTAAAATTTTTATAAAAATTATACTAGAAAAAGAAAAAGTGCAGAATTTTATAAAAAATAAAAGCCCCAATTTTTACTTTTTAATTAAACTTTAATTAAACTAATTAAAATCTAAACCTAATTATTAATTAAAATTATAAACTAACAAAGAAGTAAATGGAGGACTAATGGTGTTAGTCCTTTGAGGACTAACAGAGCAAAACAAAGGACTAACGGAGAAAACAAATAAAACTTAAAAATTACAAAAACCACCCTGAGGACTTAGCCCGATTACAAGACTAGTCCTAATAAGATGAATTTTAAAAACAGCTTATTATGAAAAGCTTATAAAAGCAAAGTTGTAGAACAAGTTGTGGAGAAAAACTTTAATAAAAGCACTATTAGCTGAAACTCAATAATAAGCTCAAAAAGAGCTTGTCAATAAGCTGATTGCAGAAACTAAGGGTTTGAGCTTGGTTTTACTAATTCAGCTATAAAAAGCTTAAAATAAGCTCAAACTTTAAACTGAAAACTGAATATGGTGCTTTTGATGCTACTATATAGTGAATGAAAAGTGAATTTAAGCTAGAACCATATTAGCTAAACTGCAATTAAGGTAGAAAAAGTAAATAGCACAACTCAGGCACTACCTTGGAAAACACAAAATCAAATTAAGCTATTTTGAGATTTAAGCTATGTCCTAAGCTGAGCTTCTGAAAACTTGATAATCACCTATTATGCTATGAATTCAGGCAATAAAAACAACTTTTATAAACTAAGAAATTAAAATTAAAAACTAAGATTCCATACTACTGTTTTTGGCTTTTTTTTTTGGTTTTTTAATGACTTTTTAAACCCACATGTACCTAAGAATTTAAGCTTGGAAATGAAAATTGAGGCTTAATCTAAGCTATTACTTGATAAACTAAGAACTTACTTAATCCTAAAGCTAAATCTACTCAATGCTTGTGAAATGAAGATCTAAGTCTAGCTGTGGTAACCTAAGTTTCTCTGCTGATGATAGTTGCAAGAACACCAAAATCCACAATGCACGGCAACCAAGGTGCAACCTATTCACCTTGATACACTCAATAAATGTAGCTAAACATAATTCTTACACAAAACTAGGCCTAAGTTCCTTAAATCAAAATTATGCAAGCAATTCTAATGGTAATTTTGCCCTGGTGCACAGCTTAGCTAAATAAACTCTAACTTTTGGAATTTTAAAATCTAACTTATGAAACCTATTCTCCTAATGATCTTTAAGTGAAACTAAAGCTAACTCAATCAAATTGCACAAAAACCTTTGACTTATTGAAGTCAAAGTAGCTTATCCCAAACACCCCTTATTCTACTAGACAGATATTGATTAAGCTTAAATTGCAAATCTACTTGACTAAACCTTGATACCAGATATTGATGAGCTTATACAAAGCTTATTAAACATGTTTAAACAACTTAAATAACCAAATTCTAAGATCTACACTAATTACTAACTTAATATTTTTGGATTTTATGAGTTTTAATGACAGAAATGATAAACTTAACTATAAACTAAAAACAAGTATAAAAACTTAATCAATGATCAAAATGAAACACAAATAAGCCACATTAAGCAACTAGATAAGTAGGTAAACAAGCAAATAAGCAGATCTTAAACTAATAAGCACTTTAACTACTATATAAGCTAGAATTTAAAAACATAAGGAATTAAAAGGAAACTTACTTTGAGCCTAGCTTAACAAGGCTTAAACTGCTCTTAGAGCTTTGCTACAAGCTCTGGCTTATTTAAAATAAGCCAGTATAAGTTCTTGGGAGTTCATCCATTGTTAACTCCCCTTCCTTAACTCAAAAGTCCAAATTGCAAAGGTAATTACTGATTTTAATAGGTTTAAGTAGATTGTTAACTAATTTAAGCTCTATTTCAGCTTAGAGACTGAAAGAGCTTATAATGAGCTTATGAGAGCTTTTTGGATAGTAGCTTAACATTTAAGACAAATGACTTTAGCTTTTAAATGAAAAGAGAGAGCTTATAACACAATAAAACTGAATTTCATTAACTAAGAAAAACTGATTACATTACTTTAAAGGAAATTACAAATCATTTTAAAGAAAATTACATTAAGCTAAGAGAAAATTTAAGCTACCTAAAAGCTACCTAAAAAAACTAGATGTGTGTGTGAGTGTGAGGTGTGTGTATTTATAGCACTCCTCTGAAGCTTCTAGGCCTTGCTTGATGCCCACGCTCCAATCAATCATAGCCAATCATTTTCCCAATCATTGGAGGAGTGATTACATCCGTTGGATCACTAAATGACCTCACACGGATTGCCAAGCTGGCAATCCGTTTGAGGCTCACTTGTGCTTGTTGTGTGAGTAAATGTAGAGTAAATCCCATCAATTTGGTGTGCTTCTTTTGCTTGTACACGATCCTGACTTGCACGCTTTGGCCAATGGGAGCTTGATAAGACTGATTTGACCTTGCCCTTGTGTTAATGACCTCTTGAATTACCTTAATTACCCATCAATTTTTAGTTGCCCTTTGATTTGACTGAGGGTAAACTCTTGGAAGGGACGATGAATAGTAACATTTCTTCGCGCCCTTTTCTTTTTTTTAACTGAATTTCGTTTTTCACTTTGAAGAAATAGCAAATTCAGTCCCTGTCTTTATTTGTTAAAAGGATAGTGTAAGATAACTTTTAAAAATGGCAACAAAGGCCCTTGTGGTTTATAGAAAAAGAAATGGACTTAGTAATTGGGCTTATGAATTTGGGCTTGGACTTATTTAGTATCCGGGTAGGGTTATTAGGGTTTTGAGGCCAATTGTGTAACTTTTTGAAACTTGAGGGACAATTTTGGAATATTTTGGGTTTTGTCTTTTTGTGGTTGACTAAGGTTGACCAAGGTTTGACCAATTTGACTGAAGATTTGACTTTTTCTGGCTTTGGCTTTGCATCTTTGGCTTCTATAAAGCTCTTCCGTTTCTCGTGTCCGTGCTTGCCCGTTTTTGACTGTTTTCTTGTGATTTTTGATATATCCGTACCTGCACACACAAAACACAAATACAAGCATATTTTTGCCATTTTTGGTCTGTTTTGGGTTTAATTGGGTCATTTTAGGTATTAACGGATATGTGTATTTTACACTTATCAAAATTCCCCAAACTAAACGATTGCGTGTCCTCACGCAATATCACATGTCTTATAACCAAATATCTCGAAACTTCCCCAAACTAAACCTTTGAAAAGTAGCAAAGATTTTTGTTGAGAGAGCTAAGAGATCACAAGTTATAAAACACCCGAATTCCCATTTTCAAAACTTTTTTCTCTTTTTATGAAAAGTAGCAAAGATTTGTGTTGACATAATGTATTGTTTTCATTACCTCATTGGTAACTTTAAGGATCATAGAACAAAAAGCACAATTAAGTGTCTAAAAGATAACTTCATCATCCCTGATTTTTCACTTTTCCCATGCTAAGCTTAAAAATAAGATCACCGTTAAGTACGAGCTAAGATGCTAAGACTACTTATAATTACAACTTGTGAATTTCTCTTCCCGACATATATCATATATTTAAGTGTGTGTGTTCAAATTAATTTAAACCATTAAATCCACATATTTAGATAGTTGAAATCCGACCAAGCTTTACACATGGGCCTTTTGGGCTAATATGTTAATCACTTAGCAAGATCACAACTCAAAGCAAACAAAAACCTCCTTAGCTAAGACATCGTTGGTTCACTTGTCCCATTAATGACTTTCTTCTCTAGCATCCCACCGTCATCGGGTAAGTGCTAAGGCTTTTGACACCCCATCCGGAGAATAATAATCGAGACGCATGAACTTCCGATGAAAAAGCCTTGTAGACTTTTGCAAACCTTAGTTCAAAAGAATACCTTGGTTTTAGAGAATGAAACTTTTACTATTTATTTTCTAACTTGCAACATTATTATTACTATTTACATTATTAGGCTAGGAATTGGTATCACTTTTCTTTCGACGACACATCGGCCACGCCTCCGACAAGAGCTCGTGTACTTATTATGATACCAACCCTAAATATACATCCTCCACCCTTTCTTTCGATGTCACATCGGGAGCGAACCGACAAATGCCCATGTACTTTATTGCGATGGAGTTTGTATATTAATTATTAACACTAAGGATTTATAACTTGCATCCTTTTTATTTACTAACTACATTTTTTTATGACAAATTAATTCAACACATTATTTTTGCAAATAGAAAAATTTCATTTTAGAAAACCAAAAATATGTCATTTAGAAAACCAAAGTATAACTTGAAACTAAAATCTTATGTTACCACGATGAATCTCTCTCTCTCTCTCTATCGAATAAAGCTTTTTCTCTGAATATGTTGATAGACTTTAAGAGTAAAACTCTAATTTGGTAAAATGAAAGAGAACACGTATAAATAACCATTGGTAAGAACTTCGGGAAGAAAAACCACAAGTTATTCGTATAAGCCTTAAGTTTCCATATAATTAATCATTTTAAGAACTTCGGGAAAGAAAAACCACAAGTTATTCTTATAAGCCTTTAAGTTTTCCAAATAAACTTTGTTTAGCATCCTAATTCGTAATCAACACTATCATCTCTTATTCTTTGCAATTTAAAATCTCTAATAAATAATTTCGCAAATACTTAGCCTATATAAAATCCAACTCGGCATATTTAAAATCTACTTGAGATTAGCACAAGTCTTCATTTACTAACGATTCAAGTCTAGCATGTTTAAAGTCTACATGAGACTAGCACAAACTATCATCATTAATTGTTAAGGGTAAAAGCTAGAACTCTACACGTTCGATCGGGTCAAAAATTACTTCTTATTCTTACCAACGGAAAACCTACATTTTTGTCTAAACACTTATTATTATTTTTTTTTCTTTTTTTTTCTTTTTTTTAACTAAAAAGGACTTAAAAATTTAAATTTTTTGCTATTTTTGTGGGAAAACGGGTACGTGAGAACAAAACAATAAGCAGGCACATCAAATCGATAGATTCCCTCCCCAAACTAAAACGAAACATTGTCCTCAATGTTTAAAGTCGGGCCTCTACGAAAATCTAAGCCGTTTATGAATTATGCAAAGATAAACGTGAATCGATAAGATGAAAGGATATCGGATCTCCCCAAACTAATTTCAAACAAAGGATAGGAAGCTCGAGTGAAACGGGATACAACACCGGACACGAGAGGCTTCAGAAATTGTTGGATTAATCCTGCAAAAATCACAACAAACAACAAACAACAAGAAACCGGAAGAGAATAGCCACAACACATCACAACACATTAAAAATAGAAAGAAAATGGATAAGCATGGGGTGAACTCCCACGAAGCGGCTTGTTTTTGGTCACCGAGTCACAAGCTCGACTCGATCCCTGAATTTAGTTGTCCTTAGGGAAAGTTTGGAGATCCGGGATAACCAATGGTGGTGTATCCCCTCCATAGTAATGCTTAAGACGGTGGCAGTTGACTTTGAAATTTGAACCATCGGGATGAGACAATTTGGCTGTGCCATAAGGAAAAACTTCGGTAATAGTGAAGGACCGGGCCATCGGTACTTGAGCTTTCCGGAGAAAATCTTTAATCGGGAGTTGAAAAGTAAGACTTGATCACCAACATTGAAGATTCGATTCTTGATCTTTGAGTCATGAAGTTTCTTCGTCTTCTCCTTGTAGATTAATGAATTCTCATAAGCTTGATCTCGAAGCTCGTTAAGTTCGTTAAGTTGGAGCTTTCGATGATCACCCGCGGTTTTGAGATCGAAGTTGGCATGCTTAAGAGCCCAATATGCCTTGTGTTCTAGCTCAACTGGTAAGTGACACAATTTTCCATAAACTAGCTTGTAGGGCGTGCATCCGATTGGAGTCTTGTAAGCGGTTCGGAATGCCCATAATGCAATTTTATAAACGACAAACATGTAATAATAAATATGATTTATTATTTAAAATATGTTCCAAAAATTGCCGGTTGTTACAATCATCTAGTTTGTCGGACCATGAGGCACGGTTTTCTCCTACAGTCCTTTCCAAAATTCTTTTGAGACCTCGATTCGTGACTTCAACTTGACCACTCGTTTGAGGGTGGTAAGGAGTCGAAAGACGATGGGTGACACCATATTTTGACATGACTCTTGCAAACTTATCGTTACAAAAATGGGTCCCTCGATCGCTTATAATTGCTCTAGGAGCACCGAATCGGGAGAAAAGGGATTTTAAGAACTTAACAACTACTCTAGCATCGTTGGTGGGAGCGCCTTGGCTTTAACCCATTTGGAAAGATAATCGATGGCTACTAGAATATATTTGTTTCCTCTAGACGACGGAAAAGGTCCCATAAAATCGATACCCCAAACATCAAAAATTTCACAAACTTGGATTGCATTTTGAGGCATCTCATCTCGATGTGAAATCTTGCCTTGTCTTTGACATGCATCACAAGATTTGATCAATTCGTAAGCATCCTTATAAATTGTAGGCCAAAAGAAACCGGCATCAAATACTTTCCGAGCGGTGATATTAGCACTATGATGGCCCCCGGTGAGTCCTTCATGACAAGCCTTGAGAATTTCAAGAGCTTCTTGGCCAAATACACATCTACGGATGATTTAATCTGCACATGTTCGAAAGAGATAGGGATCATCCTACAAGTAATGCTTTATATCCTTGAAAAACTTCCTCTTTTGTTGGGTTGACATTCCTTTGATAAGAAAATTCCCCGCGTGGTAATTTGCTATATCGGCAAACCACGGGGTATTTTGGTCATCATGAGAAGTCACCGTATTCAATGTTTCAAGAGGAAAAGTTTCATTAATCTCTTTAGGATCAAAAACATTCTCATACGGGTTTTCAAGACGAGAGAGGTGATCGGCTGCATAGTTTTCAGCTCCCTTGGTATCAATTACTGAAAAATCGAATTCTTGAAGAAGTAAGACCCATCTAAGCAATCTTGCTTTGGCGTCTTTCTTGTTGAAGAGGTATTTCAATGCGGAGTGGTCCGTGTAAACAACACTTTTGTTCATGATTAGATATGATCGAAACTTCTCAAAAGCGTAAACAACCGCAAGCATTTCTTTCTCGGTTGTTGTGTAATTTGTTTCTGCTTCGGTCATGGTTTTGCTTGCGTAATGAATTGGTCGGAAATGCTTCTCAATTCTTTGTCCTAGGACCGCCCCTATTGCATAATCACTTGCATCGCACATGATTTCAAATGGTTGGTCCCAATTCGGAGCAATGAGAATTGGAGCTTCGGTTAACTTCTTTTTCAATGTTTGAAAGGCAAGAATGCAATCTTCCGAAAAAATGAAAGGAGTGTTTTTCTCTAAGAGATGGGTCATGGGTCGAGAGATTTTGGAAAAGTCTTTGATAAATCTTCGATAGAATCCGGCATGCCCGAGAAAACTTCTGATTCCTTTGACGGTTGTTGGGTGAGGAAGCTTTGAAATTACATCAACTTTTGCCTTATCAACTTCTATTCCTTTTCTAGAGATCTTATGTCCTAAAACAATGCCTTCTTTAACCATGAAATGGCTCTTTTCCCAATTTAGTGCTAATTTGGTATCTTCACACCGTTTGAGCATTTTGTCTAGATTGGCAAGACACGAGGAAAAAGAATCTCCGAAAACTGAAAAATCATCCATAAAAACTTCCATCGTTTTTTCTATCATGTCGTGAAAAATGGCCATCATACAACGTTGAAAAGTTTCGGGTGCATTGCACAAACCGAATGGCATACGACGGTACGCGAAAGTTTCCCGTATGGTCACGTGAAAGTAGTTTTTCTCTTGATCTTAGGTCAATTGGGAATTTGAACAATACACTGAAAAACATCTAAGAAACAATAAAATTCGTTGCCTAAGGCTAAACTTTCTAACATTTGGTCTAGTGAATGGTAACTGAAAATGGTCTTTTACAATTGGCATCGTTTAACTTTCGATAGTCGATGCAAACTCTCTATCCCGTGACTAATCTTGTAGGCACCAACTCATTTTCTTCATTCTTGACAACGGTCATACCACCTTTTTTAGGAACACAATGTAACGCGGACTAAACCCATACTAATCCAAGATCGGATAAATCAATCCCGCGTCAAGAAGTTTTTCTACTTCTTTCTTGATGACATCGTGGATTTTAGGGTTAACCCTCCTTTGATGTTGGACTGAAGGTTCGTAATCATCTTCTAAAAGGATTTTGTGAGAGCAAAACTCTGGATCTATGCCTCGGATATCAGAAAGTTTCCAAGCAATTGCTTGTTTTCGGTTTTTTAGAACGTTAATGAGTGAGGTCTTTTCATCTTGGCTCAAATCTTTTGAAATTATGACTGGAAGTTTGTTATTTTCCTCTAAAAACGCATACTCGAGATGCGGAGGTAACTCTTTAAGTTCGACTTCGGGAATTTCATCTTTTGGTTCATAAGAAGTAGCATATTCGAGTGAAGACTTCTTTGGTTCAACAACTTTAAGATCTTTTTGAATTCCGGGTGAGTAATCTCCTTGGTTTGGGTGAGGTAATGGATCATTGTTGAGAAGTGCTTCGAGAATGAGAATGTCACCCTCGGGATCATAGTACGTAGCATTGAAAACTGGCGAAACTGGTTCATCATCGATTGCTATAAAAGCATCGGCTTCTTCAAAGAGTAGAAAATCGCTTTCATCAAAAGGAGTAAGTGTCGGAGATGAAGTGGAAACAATCGGATCGTAGTACGGAGAAGGATTGTTGTAAGCAACGGAATCGGAAAATCCAAGAACTTCTTGTGAATAAATTTCACAAGCGACATCGATTAGATCAACTTTCTTCAACGATTCGAGATTGTTGTATGAAATGGAAGGCGCATCACCACATTTAAGGGTTAAAGATTGATCATCACTCCTAAGAGTAATCTCTCCTTCGTAAACATCGATTAAAGCATGAGCCGTCCTAAGAAAGGGTCGCCCGAGTATCAACGGTACTCGAGGATCGGCTATGAAATCAAGAACAACAAAATCGGCAGGAAAATAAAACTTCCCTACTTTGACAAAAACATTTTCGGCGACACCGGTTGGTTTGGAAATTGTACGATCGGCTAACTCTAAGACCATTTTTGTTTTGGTAAGTCCTGAAAATCCAAGCTTTTTCCAAATGGAAAGAGGCATGAGATTAATGCTAGCCCCTAAATCGGCAAGGGCTAGATAATTATCAAATTCTGAAAAATCACAAGGAATTAGAAACCGGCCTAGGTCTCCTAGCTTTTCTGGAAGCTTTTTAAGGACGACCGCACTACAATTTTCGTTCAACGGCGTTTTGGTTAATTCGATCAACTTGTCTTTGTTATTTAACATCTTTTTAAACATCAACGCAAACTTTGGCATATGGATGAGAGCATCCGCAAAACTAAGCTCAAAATGAAGGTTTCGAAAGATTTCCATAAACTTTGAAGAAAGAATGTCATCTTTTTCACGAATCTTTTGTTTGTTGAGTCTCGACGGGTAAGGCAAATTAGGTTTGGCTTTGTTAGCAACGAAAGAAGGCTCTTCGATTGGTTCTTTGTCTTTGGTTTGTTCTTGGACCAATGGAGGAGGTTGGATGTCTTCGGTGCTCGGTAGCTCCGTATCCTTTGTCGCCTCACTTTCCTTTTCCACCACCGGCGGTGGAATCGGAGGTCCATCGTAAGAAACACCACTACGAGTCGTAATTGCCTTGGCTTCATTTCTTGGATTTGGAACGGTATTGCTCGGTAAAGTACTTGAACTTGAAGCTTGGTTGGTGTGATAGCTTTGCATGAAACTGAGCATCATCTTCTGAAAATCATCTTGCTTCTTTTGAGAATCATTGTAAACTCTTTGAAAATCATTTTGGTTTCTTTGAAAATTATCCAACTTCATTTGCAAGTTATTCATGTTCGCATCATTAGCCTTAGCATAACTTTCAAAATCCGTTTTAGACACACCTTGAATTTGTGAAACGGGAGGTAAAGCTTGATTAACCAAAGGTTGATTTGTTGGTGGTTGGTATGGTGGGGCTTGATAAACGGCTCCTTGATTGTTTTGGCGGTTTTGATTCAAATTGCCTCCACGGTTTTGATTCGGCTTTGGTTTCCTTGGTTGCTTTGAACATTTGGTTGATTAAAACCCGGTGGTCTCATTTGGTTTGCCAAATTAGGAGGATTCCTTTGAACAAAATTGCCAACGGCGGCGGTTTGTTGGAATTGATGAATATTATCTTGAAAAACGGGAAAATCGTTCCTAGTTAACGGACAATTGTTGAAATTATGGTTTGAACCACATGTGACACAAACTTCCTCGACTGCTTTGACGGTAGCAGGAGTCGTAGCATTCTTTTCACTAATCGCTTTCTCTAAACGGCTCATTCGAATATTCATTTTGTCTTCAAGTAAGGCGGCCATTTGTTGAATCTCGAAAGAATTATTAGAAGGTGAAGAAGTAGAAGACGGAGCATTCGTAATTGCTCTTGAATCATTTGGACGACTTCTTGAATAACGCACTTTGGATTTACTTTCGATTATGGCTAAACCTTCTCGAGGCATCTTATCTAGAAAATTGCCACCCGCGGCGGAATCTAAGGCATCTTGATCATTGGTATTCAAGGAATTGTAAAATGTATCAAGTTGATGTAATTCCGAGAAACCATGATGAGGACATTGACGAAGAAGTCCTTTAAAACGTTCCCATGCTTCGTTGAAAGTTTCGTTGGGTTTTTGGTAAAAAGTAGTGATTTCATTCCGAAGGTAAGTTGTTTTCGAAGGTGGGAAGAATTGATTTATGAATTTTGCAACAAGGTCGTCCCATGTGAGAATTGATCTAGGAGGTTCCTTGTCTAACCAATCTCGGGCTTCACCGTCTAGAGAAAAAGGAAAAAGCAAAAGCTTAATCGAAGTGTTCGGAACTTCGGGATGTCTAAACGTTGAAGTGACTTTGTTGAAAAATCGAAGGTGATTATGAGGGTCTTGTCTACCCGTAAACTTATTACTTTGCACAAGATTAATCAAAGGTTGTTTAAGCTCAAAATTGTTAGCATTAATCGGTGGAACAACAATAGCATCTTCATACCCCTCGATGGGTGCTTGTAACATTTGGGCCATCGTTCGATTATCGACCATAGCAACATGTTTTGATCGACAATTGGTTTCTTCTAATTCAAAATTTTCAACAAAGACAAATGAGGGAGGTTTGTGTGATAACCGTCTTCTAGATTGAGACAATGATCTTGTGGCATAAAAAGAAAAACCAAAACTCAAAAAGCAAAACTTTACACTAATTTTTTTTTCTTTTGTTTGGGATTTTTTTTAACAATGAATTTTAACGGTTACACGGAAGAGACTTAAACCAAATAATCAACTACTTCACGGTAGCTCTCAAAAATTGCTTTTCAAGGTGAGCCGTACTTTGTAGAGACACAAATGACAAGTGTTAAATTTTTAGTTCGATTTGGGGAACCAAAAAGTTACCGGGAATTGATTATGATAATACCTCCGTTGAGAGTATTATATTTTGGTATTTTTACCAAGTGGTGACTTTTTATTTATTAATTAAAAAGGAAGAATTTTTTTTATATATTTTTGATTTTTCAATTTTTTTTCTTTTACTTATACTAAAAAGAAAAGGAAAATATTTTTTACTTTTTTATATTTTATGATTTTTTTGGATTTTTTTGAATTATAAAACAAGAATGAAACTTTCGAGGGCGAATAGGATCTGTCAAACCAATATAAAACTAAAAACGAAGGTATCCATTAAACACTTATGTCCCCCGGCAACGACGCCAAAAATTTGATATAGGTTTTTTATACCCAAAATATAGAATTAAAATATAATACTCAAAGAGCAATTAAGAAAAATTCCCTAAGGAAAAGTCACTCTCAAAAAAATAATATAATTATATATAATACGGTAATATTTAACGGGTAATATTGATCACCCGGGTCGTTTCTCCAACGACTAGTGAAATTGAAACCTTGTTTAAGCTTGGATTCTGATTTGAATGAAGCAAAAATATTTTTGATAATCTATCACTACTAAATAAAAAGCAACAATTTCAAAATTTAATTAAAAACGCGAAACGGGACACTAAATAAGGCAAAAACCTATATTCTATCAAATTAAAACCTATTTTTATTTGTATTTTTTTTTTTTTTTTTTAAAAAAAACAAAATAAAAAATGTTTTTAATTGGCAAAAAACGAAGTTTAAAAAAACTTAGGACGAAACGGAGTTAAAAAAGAGGTGTTAAAATTGGAAAACCTGAGCCGAGACCGGGAACGAAAACCCGTCTTTAAAAAATGAATTTTTGAAAAATAGACCTCGAAAGTTGAAACTAATTTTTCCTACAAACTTTATGATAAAGATAATTTTATAAAAAAAGATTTTTATTTTTCTTGATTATTTTCTAGTTTTTTTTATTTTTTAAGTTTTTAAAGAAAAATAAAGATTAAAAATTACTAAACTTACTCAGTACAAATTCCTAGAAAAAAATAAGAAAATAGCTTATGCTATTAGATTCCTAGGAAAAATAAGAACTTATGGTGTAGCTTATAAATTAAGCCAGAAATAAGCTTGACAGACGTATTTGGCTTATAAGCTAATTTGATAATTGATAATGAAAGGAAGAGGACGGATGAGCTATTGTAGCATGGTGTTGGACTAACCTAGAAACTTTAAAGTTTCAATTCCTACCCTGAGGCTAACCCCCGACTACAAACTAAATCCAAATAAGCCTTAAAAATAAGTTGAGAACAAAAAGTGCTTAAAATTAAAAACTTATAAAATCAAAGTTGGAGATTAAGCTGGTGTGAGCAACTTTAACAAAAGCACAATAAGCTAAAAACCATTAATAAGCTCTAAAAGATCTTATTTATAAGCTGTCCTCAGAAAGTTGGTGTTTGGGCTTATTTTTACTTAAACAGCTATATTAAGCTCAAATTAAGCTCAATTTTAAAAAGGAAAGGTGTTCTAGATAGCTTATAAGTTGCTTGAGCTAAAAATGAAAAGAAAATAGAGCTAGAAACTCTTTTAAGCTACTGAAAATGATCATAAAACAAGCAAACTCAGAGATTAAGCCAAATAGCACAAAAACCAATTAAGCTCAAAAGCTCAATAAGCCAATTTAGACTTCAAGCTTTTGCAAACTAGAAAAACAACTAATGAGCTATGAAATTAAAACAGTTATTACCACTAAGAAATCTAAAACTTAATCACAAAACGTTTACCCTACTATTTTTGGATTTTTAGGTTTTTTGATGACTTTTAATCTAAATTGTACTATAGTAAACTAATTTGGAAATGAAAATTAAGCCCTAATTTATATTAAGCTATATCTAATCTAAATCCTACTTTAACCTTAGAAGCTAAATCATATGAATTCCTAGCTTGAACTTAAGCCAAAAGTGACAGTAGGAACACCTTAGTTCCTACTGATGCACTTTGCTCAAGTGCAAAACAATAGTGCAGGTTACCTAAGGAGGATAAACCTGCACTACTTACACTTATTGAGTGTGTATGAACACACTAGACTCACTAGCAAAAGCTCAAAGAGCTAAAATCAAACTTAAGCTATCAAAACCTAAGCTAAAAACTCCCCTGGTGCTGACACTATGAAAATAAGCTCTAATTTATTCATTTTAACAATTTAACTTCTGAAAACTGAATCAATATTAGTTTATAATGAAAACTCAACTGACCAAAGTGTTTTGCACAAATTTTATTGACTTTTAATGGTCAAACTTGCTTATGCCAAACACCCATTTACCATTTTGACAAAAATGGTTAAGCTAAGTTATTCAATTCCAACAGCTAAACCTATGTTACCAGATGATTAATAGCTTATACTAACCTTAATTAACATAATCTAACAGCTTATTAAACATAAATCTAAGATCCACACTAATTCACTAATATTTTTGATTTTTATGACTTTTTAAGACAAAAATGAAGAAAACTAAGATTTATAACTATTAAGCTAAAAACAGATGATCTAACTAATCTAATAAGCAATTTTAAAGATATTTAAGCACAAATAAGCAACCATTATAAGCAAATAAGAAGATTTAAGCTTAGAAAGTAAATAGACAATTATTGAAAGCTAGAATAAAAAGGATTAAATGAGAAACTTACAAGGCACCTCTAGCTAAACAAGAGGACCCTAATAGGGCAGCTTCAAGCTCCCTAGCTTATTAATAAGCTAGGGTATAAGTCCATGGGGATCCTTCCCTTTTAGATCCCCCTTCCATAAGCTCCAAATCCAAATAGTTAAGGTAATTAAACTGTTTTATAAGGTTTAAGTAGATTAAAGGTTTAAAAGAGCTCCATTACAAGCTTATAGACTTGTAAGAACTTATGAATAGCTTAATGATCCGTAAGGCATAATTTGAGATATCCAAGCTTAAATTTAAAACAAATTTAAATGAAAACTAAGCTTATATTGATGACAAAATTTCAGATTACAATACTTGAGAAGACAAATTACAAGAGCTAATTTGTTGAAAGAAAATTACATTTAAAAAAAACTACATAAGCTAAATTAAGCTAAAAATTACAATAGAGAAAAAGATTATTTGTGTGTGAGAGGTGAGGCCTATTTATAAGCTGTTGAGGAAGATTCTGGGCCTGAGCTCCTCTATACGCTCCTTTTCATCTGATCTATCCAATCAAGCAATCATTGAATCACTCTTTTGAGCCGTTAGATCATTTGTGTGTGATAGAGGATTGCCAGCGTGTCATTCTTTGATGTGACATGTTGTGTTTGTTTTCTGAGTGAGATTAGTGCAAACTCTTCATTCCATTGTGCTTTCCTAAAAATCTACGTGAGCTTCTTTGATGGGGTTTGGCCAATAGGAGGGTTTGGTGATGTAATACTCTGCCATGTCAGTCCTTGTCACCCGAATTATCCTTTGTACCCTTTAATTTACAAAAACCCTTTGTTTTGATCCATGGTAAAAGTCGGGAAGACAGATGAATAGTGGCAACTCCTTTTCCTGCTCAATTTACTTATACGGGGTAATAAGTTTTTAAACTTTGGCTATTGGCAATTTTAGTCCTTGTGTTTGTTAAAGGAAAGTTTAAGTATAAAACAACTTCTAATTTTGGCAGAATTGGCCCCTAGACTTTTATAAAAGGAGAATATGGGCTTAGGGATTATTTGTGTAATTTTGGGTTTTTGAGGGACTAGTATTGTCTCTTTGGAATTTTGTCTTTGAGTGTTGACTTGACTGTTGTTGACCTGAGGTTTACTTTTCATGGTTTTGGCTTTGAATCCCTGCTCTTGTGTACTCTTTCCCGTCTTGAGTCCGTGCTTAACTGATTTTTACTGTTTTCTTGTGATTTTTGATATATCCATACCTGCACACACAGAACACAGAAACAAGTATATTTTTGCCATTTTTCACTGTGTTTTGGGTTTATTTGGGCTATTTTAAGCATAAATGGATATGTGTATTTTACACTTATCAATGGCAAACATGTTTCGCACACCATATACCTACATATTTCGCATGCTTCATAGAATTCTAACTTAGATTCTACCAATAAAAAACCTTCAAGAATTTCTTGCACATATCACAAATCAAACATCAACTTCATATAGATCATAGCCACAAGATTTTAACAACTTTTAAAGCTGGAAGAACATTCATCTGCAAGGATTTAAATGAGAAACACTTTAGTCATGGTATAAGGGACTTCTAGGAAGCATAAAACGAGACATAAGGGCACACAACAAATCACAAACACACACAACATTTCAACCAAGCATACTTATAGCCATTTTTTACTAACGCACCTAATAACCTACTTTTCCAAGTAAAAGAGCTCTTAGGAAGCGAAAACATGTTCCAATAGCACAAGAAAGCTTAAATGATGCTTGTAAATGCAAGCCCATAACTAACTAACCATCGACACATGTTTCACATTATTCATATGAACGAAAATCATCATAAGTCACGTATGTGTTAATGATATCAAAAACTGTTTCACATAAGGCTTATACGCACCTTATTGAATAAAACCCCTCACCTAATTTGACAAAATCTCAACCTTAATTCATATGCACCCTAAATCGAATTTAATAGATTTCGAGCGTAAAAAAGAGATTTTAAGCCATTTTGTTTTACCAAAGTGATGTTAAAAGGATTATTAACTTGTTAGAAAGTACCTTAAAACCCGAAAAACAAGTTTGGATTTCTTGGGATGAAGCTAGCGAAATGTGTCAAGAGAGAAATAGGTGTGTTTGGATTTGTGTATAATAAATGTGTGTGTGCGATTTATGATAGAAAGAGTATAACCGGCCATGTTTCAAACTTTGACAGAAATGGTCCTTGGACTTTGTAGCTTCTATTATTTCATCTTAACCTTATTTTTAAGCCTAATCAAGTTATAGAAACAACATTATAAGCCCCTTAAGATGCAAACTTAGTATTTAAGTCCAATATTTTACCATTTAGACCCTAAAAGTTAAAACCAATAACATCTTAAGACCTTTTTGAGTTAAAACTGATATTAACTCCCCTTTAATTGATGATCCGTTATAGTTAAAACCTTTTTTCAATTATTTTGAGATAACTTTTTAAAAGATCATTTTTGAAATAATTTGGTTGTTCCCCCCCCTCAAATAATGTCTCGTTTTCTATTTAACGAGCTGTAGACATTGTTTGAGAGATATAAAATTCTTTTAAAATCTTTTCGGATGAGAAACTGATATGTTTAATTATTTTCAAAAACAACACCAATAAAAACAAGATTTCTCTCGTTTTACATAAATAAATGCACTGACACGTACACCTATTTGATTAGATAACGAGTTGTGTTACAAAGTAAACACAAGCCTTTGAATGAATATGAAGTAATTCATTCCCGAGAAAAAAATAATTTCCCGTTGTGAGGTCAAGTTTTCTTTTTGGCGAAATACTTTCCTTTAAATTGAAGACCGGGTTGCTATCTAAAATAATAGCAAGCCAAAGACATGTTTAGAAGGCATCTAGAACTTATGCTCAAACTTTACTTAAATCCTCGTATCATTATTAAATGACATTTCTAAGGTCGTAAATTTTATCGATTTTCAGAATACATGTCATGAGAAACATATTTTTGTATTTTCTGATTTTATAATTTTGTATTTTCTTTTTATGGTTTTATATTTTTTTATTTTCTTTTTGACAAGTTTATATAAAATGAAAAATCATTTTGGGTTTTTCTGATTTTCTTATATACATATGATACAGAGGATATGTGAAGAGTTTACCACCATTACTCTTCCTCTTTGTCTGCCAGTTTTTTCAGAGTCTTAGGAGACATACTTCTTATACCAAGCTCGTTGATGAGAAATTCAAGTCGTTCTCGTGCTAAAGGCTTAGTGAAAATGTCTGCCAGCTGATACTATGTTCTGACAAAATACAGCACAACCACCCCGTTCTTAACTTATTCCTTGATAAAGTGATGTCTGATGTCAATATGCTTGGATTGGGAGTGTTGGACATTGTTGCAGCATAAAGCGATGACACTTTTATTATCGCAGTACAGAGGTATCTTGTTGAACCCAAGGCCATAGTTAGTTAATTGTGATCTCATCCAAAGTATTTGAGCACACCATCCTGACAAGGCAATGTATTCAGCTTTTGTATTGGATATGACGATGCTCTTCTATTTCTTTGACGACCAACTCACCAATCTATCACCTAATAGCTACATACTTCTAGACGTACTTTTTCTAGTATCTTGGCAACCAACATAGTCAGCATCTGCAAAAGTTATTTGAGCAATGTAAAGATCCTTTGAATACTACAGACCTATATTTATGGTTCCTCTTAGGTATCAAAAGATTCTCTTAACCGCATGTAAGTGCTTTTTGGTAGGTTTTTCCTAATACCGGGCACACATGCACACAGCAAATACAAGGTCTGGTCTACTGGATGTGAGATGCATAAGGGTGCCCATCATTCCACGATAACGTGTAGGATCAACGGCTTTCCCTTGTGGATCTTCATCCAGTTTAGATTTCTTCAGCATATGAGTATCCATTGGGTCGCAGGTTTCCATACCATATTTTTTAAGTGATTCAAGAGCATATTTGGATTGATTTAAAAAGATGCCTCTGGACTTTGTGAAATTTACAGTCCAAGAAAGAATGATAGTTTGCCCATCATCGACATCTTGAATTTTGAACACATGATTTTAGAAAATGATTCACAAAGATCAGGTTTAGTGGAGGCAAAAATAATATCGTCGACATAAATTTGTACCAGTAATATGTATTTACCTTCTCTCCTGATGAATAATGTAGGATCAATGGTGCCTTTTTGAGAACTTCTAGGAGAGTAGAAACTATGAGAGCAAATCATACCAAGCCCGTGGAGCTTGTTTCAAACCGTAAAGGGCTTTCTTAACCTTGTACACATGGTTAGGATTCTTCGGATCTACAAACCCGTCTGGTTGACTAACATAGACCTCCTCATGCAATATGCCATTCAAGAACACGGTCTTCACATCCATTTGATAGATGATCATGTTTATATGAGCAGTGAATGCAATAAAGATACGGATGGCCTCGAGTCGTACAACTGGATCAAAAGATTCTTCAAAGTTTATGCCTTCTTCCTAACGACATCCTCTCGCTACCAAACATGCCTTATTTTTCAACACACCTCCCAGTTTGTCTAATTTCACCTTGTATTTCCACTTAAAGGTAATAATCATAACATGATCCGGATGAGGTACCAACTCCCACAATTCAAGATGTTCAAACTCATTAAGTTTTTCTTGCATGGCTTTAATCCAATAGGATTCTATCAATCCTTCTTTATAATTCTTGGGTTCAACGGAAGAAAGAAAAGCATCAAAATAACATAATAGGGCTTCATCTTGTAGTTGATGTCAAGTGGAGACCGGTCTAGAAAGATTGCCAATTACCTTATCAATCGGGTGATCTTTGGTCTATTTGTTTATGTGTTCGGGTGGTTGGTTGACTGAGTGCACATTGTTTGGAATAAAAACCTGAGAAGATGATTCTTCAGAACTTGGTTCTAGAATTAAAAAATCAACATAGGGATTATTATCCATGTGTGCAACTTTAATATCATGGTCAGCTTCTTCAACACCGGGAGGAATGACTGGATATGGTGTTTCTTGATTTGTTTGTGAGGTACTTGTAGATGGTGCATCTTGATCAATTGTAGTTGAGGCAGGTGTACTGATTGAAACAGCAAGTTCTGGAGCAACGACTGCAGGAACTTGAAGATCAACACATAGTGGAGGATTAAGGTACTCATCAAATATTGGTTGAAAAAATATTTCCCAGTCGTTCTTTGTTGGTGTCACATATGGTGTTGAAGAAGGAATGTTTTGCACAAGTCCTAAACTGATTATTCTAGGATTCATAAGTGTAGGCCCAGGTCCTGAACTGATTATTTAGAAGCCATTGCTGTCAACTCATCAAAATCAACATGAATAGTTTCAATGATTAAACGGGTCCTTTTGTTGTAGATTCAAAATGCTTTCTTTACAGGAGCGTAACTAAGAAAGATTCCTATATTAGCTTTAGGTTTTAACTTACCAAGATCTTCACCGTCATTAGTGGGATAGCAAAGAGCACCAAAGACATAAAGATAAGTTAAGTCAGGTTTTCTATCATGGAGAAGTTCATACGATGTTTTGTTGTGACATTTTCAGATTAATGATCGGTTTTGAGTATAGCAAGCTGTCGTGACTGCTTTTGCCCAGAGAAATAACGGAGCCATTGAAAAGATCAACATGGTGCGAACAGCTTCCACTAAAGTATGGTTCCATATTTCAACAACACCATTCTGTTATGGACTGCGAGCAACGGATTTTTGATGTGAGATTCCGACTTCTTCATAATAAGTTATCAGTGTCTGATTGATAAATTTTGTGCCATTATCAGTCTCGATGTTACAAACAGTTGCATTCAGACGAACTTGAATCATTTTGAGAAATTTAATCACGAACTCTAGAACTTCATCCTTTGATCGTAGAAATTTTACCTATGTAAACCAAGAATAATCATCAATGATAACTAGTGTATATTTTCTCCCATTGATACTTTGAATCCTCATTGGCCCGTAAGGATCTATATGTAGCAGATAGAGTTTTTCTTGAATGGAGTCTTCAGCTTTGGGTTTGTGGGAGTGTTTCTTGCTTTTACCAAGAGCGCACGCAGATCACAAGTGATCCTTTTGATACTTTAGTTTTGGAAGTCCTCAGACGAGACCTTGTTTGGCAAGAGAGGTGATATAATAAAAGTTTAAATGAGATATTCTTCGATGCCACAACTAAGACTTGGTCTTTGAGGCCTTAGACAAGAGACATATAGGAGAGGATAACAATAAATTTTCCATAGATAAAGTGTATAAGTTTAAACCCCTTGATCCCTTAAGTAGATCAACACCTTCTAAGTCACGAATGAAGCAGGTGTGCTTGTGAAAAGCTACTTCGAGATCGGAATCACAAAATTATCCTACGAAGAATAAGTTGTGTCCTAACTCTTCCACATAGAAAACCCAAGATATTGTAACATTTCCCATTTGATAGTCTCCATAACCCATTATCTTAGCAGTATGATCATTCCCAAATCTAACGATACCCAAAAATTTACTAACGAAGTTGATGAGTTGAGAGCGATTTCCGGTCATATGCTTAGAGCATCCAGAGTCTAAATACCACATAACAATTTAGACAATAGTGGATCCCCAAGATTGTTTGGGTTCCTTAGTGTTAGAAGTCTTAGAATCTTCAATCTTAACTTTGCTAGTAGACCCTACAGATCTTGATGCTTTTGGTTTCCTATTGTATACCTTAAGTGTTGCGGATGGTGTGATTACTAGTGTTATAGTGGATTACTTAAGAGGCACTTCTTTAGTGGAGGTAATCCTAGTTAAAGGGCACCAATTTCCAACTCTCGTGATTATTCTTCTAGTGGGTTTCTAACTATATCCAATTTCAGTAAACACCTTACTCGTAGGTTTCCATACTTTTCTCATTTTACTTCTTTTAGATTTAGATTTAGAACGCACATTCACATCATTCACATAATCAATAAGACACATAGCATGATTAGCATTAAATAAACATTTGTTACATATAGCACAAATAAAGTCAAACTTAGCATTTCTTACAGAATGCTTAACATGTGCATTACTGATAGGTTCAGAAATAGAATTTGTCTTATTCAAACTAGATTTAACTTTCTAAAGGTGTTCTTCTACTTTATTCTTCTGATTGCTACTTGATGGTCGCGAGATCCTATTTTTCTTTGTATTGCCTGAAGGCTTTGATCTGCTAGCACTAGTAGTAGTGTTTACTCCTATAGAAGTGAACAAAGGCTTGTTAGAATCTTTGGTTTTAAGAGAATCAGTCTGCTTAGGAATGTTGCTTAAAGATGTGATAGGTTTGACAAACCTAACTTTTTTGTCCTTATTCATTGGTGTAGCAACAACTAATTTCTCACAAGGTTTCGTTAAACTAAGGCATGTCTTAGAGACATAGACTAACAATTCATGAACGTGTTTTGTAAACATGCAAGCGAACTCTAATAGAGGTTCACAAGAATTCCGTTTTCTAAAGAGATTTAATAGAGGTTCACTAGGATTCTGTTTTTAGCGCAAAATTTTTTTCTTACCCATATAGGTATTTTTTTTTTTTTAATCGAAGGGTGTCAGTATTTTCTTATAAGTTCTTTCAAGATGAACCTTCATGGGCATACTATTTTCTTAAGTCTATGAGAAATAGGTTCTATGTCTAGCTTGAACATTCTTGGAGCAATAGTGGCAATAGGTTTTGAAACAGCAGTATCGACAACATTTTTCCCTTAAAGTTTCTATAATTCATTTTTCAATGCTGCAATAGCAAAAACCTTTTCTTGAAGTTGAGCATTTAAATCTGAATTTTCAACAGAGTTTGCATTGATTTGAGCAATTAAAGAGGAACAATGTTCTTTCAATTGAACACGTGTCTTTCTAATTTAGTCAAATTGGTCTTTGTAAATTGATTTCAAATGCTCTTGTTCTTTTCTTAAATTTTCATTTTCAGAAAGTAATTTTGCCACACTATGCTCCAACTCAATGTTTATTGTTTCAATCTCATCAATGTTTTTTATTTAAATTTTCACACTATCTTTTCCACTCAAGATTTAATCCTATCCTTTAACGTTCTTATGACCATGTCCTTTTCTTGTGACTAAGCTTTCAATTCATGTATTTCAAATAATTGATTAAATGTAGGAGCATTTTGGTTTTCACAAAAATTGTCCTTTTGAAAAATTTTCTTGTTTGTAGGTGGAGTGTTAATTCCAATAGAAATTCCAATGCTTTTCTAGTGTTGAATAAATTTTCGAAAGTTTATCAGAAACATCTTTTTCAAACAAATCTTTCTTTTTGAGAAGCTCAGTCTCAAGTTCGCATAACCTTTTTGCATTCATCCTAATCTGACTATTCAACTTGAAGATTACCACAGAATTACAGCAATATGCATAATTTCTTGAGACATGATTTGTTTCAAGAGTTGATCATTATCAATTCTAAGTTGTTTGATTTGAATTTCAAAAGCGTTTTTGTCTACGGAACACTAATCAACAGCCGCTTCCAATTGGTTAAAAAACAGTTTGAACTTCAGTAATTTCATCTAAAAGAGTTTTATCAAACGCATTAAACGTATCTTTTAAAAAAATTAAAAATGGAATTATTTCAGTTACAAAACAAGCTTTTGTATGTTCAAAACCCCATGCACTTGCCGTTATAGCATCAGATGTGGTTCTCTTTTTCACGACCTTGTCAAAACTGGCGAGTTGATATTTTAGCTTTTTAAGACTTTCATTTATCAAACTTACCTTAGGAAGTTCACTAGAAGCTTCAATTCTAACAGTGTATGTGACTTAACAGATGTGTCAGGATTATAGTTCGAATATTTTAACCAGAAAGCTTGTTCTGCAGACAATTCTTTTTTAGTAACACAAATCGTTTGCCCAATATCTTCATTTTATTTTATTCAACCTTTGAATACTCCAATTTAGAGATATATAATTTTTTGTTTTATTGAAATTGGATCATTATATTTATCAAGCATCTTTGATCGACACTCTTCTTCCAAAATTAATGTCTCTTTATCATCAATCTCAGAAATCACATCATGTTCTTAGTAATAACACTACCATCATATAATGTTGGTTTAATCCGCTGAGCTTTTTTAAGATGGAACTGATTTTGATAACCAAAAGCTTGTTTATGAGTGTTATCATAAAAAATGTAAGGTTTCATTAGCATATGCATTGCTTGCGTAGATTGATACAACTTAGAATGAGTATTTTCCAGTTCTTTATTTTGGTTTTCCAAAACAAATTCCTTGTCCATGTATTTAGATTCTTTTTCTTTACATTCTGTTTTGAAAAGAGTTAATGTTGTTGATAAAGATTCTTTTTCTTTGACCTGATTAGAAAGATTTTCTTTAAGTGTATCGATCTCCTGCTGAAAAGCCGCAAACTTTGCATTTCTATTTCGAATTAAGTCATCCATTTGAGAATCTATTAATTTTTCACGTTTGTTCAAATCTACATTAAGTCTTTGTTCAAAAATGGTGACACGTTCTTTGTATATCTCAAGCTCAGCGGTTAAGGATTCATTTACCATTTTATTGGTCTAATTTTCCTTATCTAAATTAGCTACATGATCAGTCATTTGTTCAACCAAAGATAGAACCAATAAATCATTTGGTACAGAAGAATTAGTATCCTGAATAATCGCATCTTATGATTCTTGCAGATATTAAGAGTAAGGGATGATATTTCCATTCTAGTTATCTCATTATCTGGAAAATCGTCAATATGTGTTTGTTCAGAATATGACATCTCTTACACATCCTGAATTATCATTATTTAGGATAAGTATCTAGATATGGTAGCTCATAGGGTTATTGAAATCTCAGCTTGAAAAGATTTGCCATAGACCACTTTAGCCGAGGATATCTCATCACTTCTGAGTCTTATAGCATCCATCAATTCTTTAGTTTGGAAGGCTGAATTCTTAAGGATTGTCTACTGAGCAACTTTAAATTCTAATTTAGGGTCTGCTATGAATGCAAGTTGCTCTTCATCCAATATCTGACCAGCTTCTTGTGCTTCGACTAACATCAACTTCTCCTTGAACTACGCATAATTTATCGGCTGTGACAACCGTGATTTAGCGAGGTTAGTTTAACCATTAGTGTTAACTTGCCTAGTTTTATGAGTTTGGTATTATGTGCTAAAGATGAATTGGTGATATGTGTGTTATGATATACGTGTTATTATAAGTGTTTGTGATGGTAGAAATGAATGATTTAGTCATTTCATTTCGTATGTGATGATGATTTCGGAAGTATAGTGATTTTCGTTATTTTTATCGTCGGTAAAATTGAAGAAGTATGTATCGTTAAATTTCGAGTTGAGATTAATTAGTGAATTGAAATTTTATAATTTATTTATGAAGTAATAAGTAAATAATAATTTGGGAAAAATAATAATAAGTAGTGTAAGTGTTTTATTTTGAGTTATGTATTTATTTAAGTATTTAAGGTAAATAAGTAGTAAATAATTTTGTATTTGAAAAAAAATATTAAATAATATATAGGGAGGGGTGAACGAAATTTATAAGAAAAAAAATTAAAAAAAAGATTAATTAAAAAGGGGGTGTTTGTTCGGCCGGTTAAAAAAAAGGAAAAAAATGAAAACCAATTTGACTACAATTAGGAAACTATATAACTATATATACAAAATCAAAAAAACTAAATCACTTTTTTTCTCCCCCTTTTTTTTGTTCGGCCGAATCCCCAAGGAAGAATTTTTTTTTAATCAAGAATTAAGGTGTTGATTCGTGTGTGTTCGAGTGAAAGGTTTATGTATGTTTTCAATTAAGTTCTTGTTTAATCTTCTTATATTAGTAACTTTAATTGATGGATAATTAGGGTTTATAAATTTTCTGTAAATTAATGATATATAACTATATGGGTGTGTTTGGGAATGGATTTGGAGCATGTTGGTGTAAACGGTTTAGATTAGAACGCGTTAATTTGAAAGTTAGGGTTTGGCAGAATTTTAGGTCATGTTGATTTAATGATATCTCATTGATAAAAACAAGTTTTGGTATGAATCTTATGCCTAAATTGAAGTTCAGAGAGTCTAGTTTTCAAAAAGTCCAGCCCCGAAAGGTTTTGAGGTCGGGAAGTTAGTCAAATAATTTTTGCAAGAAAAGTTGTCGAAACAGTAAATTCGGGTCAGATTTGGGTCTGATTTCGGGGAGTAAAACCCCTACTTAAAAGTTGAGTCAAGGCTTGGGAAAAATCAGAGGTCATATTTTATGTGTCTATTAACTCCAGCTCAAAGCACAAGTCCTAAATCATTGTCTAAGTATTTTTAGAAAAATCAAACTTTTTGGTGTGCGTTCAGATCCGAATTTGAGTACTTTGTGATGTTGAATTTTTATAAAATAGTTAGGCTCAATATTATTTTTTCTAAAAAATCGTAGTGGTTCATAACTCATCGGGAAGGTAGGGAATTAAAGGAGGAAAGCTAATTTGATCAGTTAGTATTTTATTTGTGGTCATAAAATGACTATAAAATTCTGTCAAAAAACTAGAAAACTCGAATAAAGGATTTAAGAGTATTAGGGTATACGTAAGGTATGGGAAGTATGGTAAAGGGTTTATAAACATAATATAAACTTAGTAGTCCATCAATTGATTGTTACATCGTCTTGGGCATTTAGCATAATCGCGCGTAACATGTGTTTTATTTATGTTTAGTTGATTTCAAGGAATTTGTGAAGTAGCTGTGCATCAGGTGAGTTTCATAGTCCTATTTTACTATGTTTTCATAGGATGAAAATCATGCAAATGTTTTGAAAATGTTTTGTTGCTGTGATTATCTGTTTTAAATTTGTGTACGGACATTTCATGACTATTATATGACTATGTGATACATGTGTTATTTGGGATCGGATGAGTACGCCTACTCAGTGAGATTGTGATATTGATTTGGGATCGGATGAGTATGCCTACTTAGTGGGATCGGATGAGTACGCCTACCCAATGTGATAAGTTGTGTGATAAAATTATGGTATGATTGGTATATAGTGCTGATTTTCTTAGCTCGAATGTGAAATTAAGTGTGTATGGGATTAGATGGGTATGCCTACCTAGTGTGTGAATATGTTTGTGTGGTACATTCTGGGTGAGCTTGGTTGCTTATAGTGACATCTATTCTAAGCCCGAATGTAAAAATAAGAATGTGAATATGTTGATTTGATTTAGGTTGCATGCTGGCATAGGTTCAGGATAGTTCATTTTTGCCCAACTTTGTTTTGATAATCACAGTGGAAGCGAGTAATATTACATGTCTAAAACCTATGACTCTCATCGACATTATTGTTGACGTTTTAAGCATCATTTTTAAGTGAACATTGTGAAGTTAAGGATGTTAAGAATTCGTGGCTAAAGAGACCTTAGGAATTTCATGATGGAGTCTTCTTTTCTGGAGTATTCATTGCAGATTTTTGTACTTCAGATATTTTGATTTGTTGTGATGTTTAGTTTGGATTTAATTTCTACGTTTATGTATTGTGTGTGCGACTAACCTCAATACAAGACCCCTATTGTGTTTGGTATCGTCATAACACTTTATTTTCAATATAATGCATTTTAGACATTCTCTATTGTTGACATCAATGTGTTGTGATGATGCCTATCTTGTTATGCCTCGCGATTCCGCCTTGGCGGGGTGTGACAGATTGGTATCAGAGCCATTGGTTATATAAAATTAGGTGGTTTGACCTAGACTATAATCTAGGAGTCCTTCATATAGTTGCATAATAGGAACTACGTGTGCTATAGTTTATATACTTTTCATTTTTTTTCTTTTCTTTGAGTTTTATCTCGATATACGGACTAATCGATATCAAAATATCCAAGAGAGGAGCCAATGTAGGAGGTGCCTCTCGAGGAACCGAAAGAAGAAGGGTAGTTAGAGGAGTCGCGGGAAGAGGACGACTCAGATCTCTTGTCGGATGCTCGTAGTAGGCATGGACCAGCAGAGTCGGGTGTCTCTTGCGAAAGCAAAGTCAAACCCAAGCGAGGCCTAGCATAAGTTTATCCCGTCTTTTACCTTGACACGTTGCTATCCATGATTTCTTTCAGATATTACGCCTTTTGGGCACTTCGAGACCTTCGTTTTCTTTCTGTCGTTTTTGATTTTATCTTTCTATAAATAAATATTGCTTGGATGTAGCATCATTTCTGTGTTATATTAGAGTTGTTTAAGATGTGCAATGTGGTATATGTGCATATATGTGTGTTATCATTGAGATGTGTAATCTTGGAAGCAAGTACACATGTGAAAGGATGCACTTATAATTATGGGTGGCCAATACAATTTTAAAGGCATCACACACGTAGACGTGTGACCATGATTGCATTGATCAGTGTTTGCTTGTTAGTTGGTAGTGTAAGATGTTATATTATGTGCGGTTGTATTATGAATAGTTATGAAGTTAGTAAGTTTCCCTTCTATCTATCGCTTGCGGATACCCCGGATACCTGTTATTACTATTATTACGATTATTGAGTTTGTTCGTCTGCTCGATTATTCGCTCGGATATATAACCCTCATTTTAGCATTCTTTGTTCGTACCATGTCGGTATGGATGATCTAACTTTTCTATTTGGCGTCTTGATGAATATTGGTTGTTCGGATATGCTTCTTTAGATATTGGTATGTTTCATTGGTTCTTTCGTTGTATTGATTACTCGTATGAGTATCAAAATTTTCTTATAAGCACTAATTGTTCTTAACATATTAGTGCAGATCATTACTCCGTTCTTTATATATCCTTTGGTTTTCGTAACATGTTGCAGCATTTTAGTACCGACGCTTTTCAATGGTTGTTCTTTTGATCATGAGTACAGATGAGTCTTTACGTTCTTCTTTTGGTTCGTAATGTCTTCGTATAAATTTCTCTTGTGCGTGTTTGTTTCACTGTTATTCTGACTATATGGTTCAATTGTACTTCCTTTCCCTTTCAAACGATAGAACTGTGTTAGAGTCTTTACGGTATTTTACAATTCAATTTGGTATTACGATGTCCTTTGTTTGAGTAATATATTTTTATATTGATGTCGAGTTATGAAAATCCTTTTGAAGTATATCTTGATGGTGTTTGGGGAAAACTATTCTTGAAATGATTTTATGAATACGTTGTGATAAGCGTTTTTATATGACTGTCTCTTTATTTTTATGAAAACTGCGTTTACAATGATTTTTATGAAAATAATGTGATATTGGTTGAGTGTCAAAACTATGTTTAAGATAATCTTTACATTTTTATAAGTTTGCTTTTGATAAATTTTATTTTATGAAAAGTATGTTTAAAATAATTTATATTGGTAAAATGCGATACATTTTTTTATAACTATCTCTTGATTTTTTTTAAACCATGTTTACAACGATTTTAAAAAAAATATTACAATTAAGATGATAATTTTTTTTATATATTTAAAATGATTTTTTATTTAAAACGACTGTCTTTATTGTTTCAAAAATGAATTTTTATAAATACAATATTTAGTTGGTTCTTTCGAGTAAAGTCAATTATTGGTATAAGAATTTTATCTTTCTCAATTATCAATCTTGAAACGTATTGTTATCCGATATGTGTTCCTTTTGTCTTGGTACGCTTTGTTGACTCTTTTGTTTGCGTTTCCTATCGTTATAGCTACTCAATCTTTTTCTCTTAAGGATTCTTATGACATTTGATTCGGATCTATTTGCACCTGTGAAACCCCTTATATATTTTCTAGCCCTTGGTTCGATATTCGATTGCTACCCTATTCGATAGTTCGTAAATCCTTAGAATTCATTTGATATCATTTTATTCGACCAAGTCACTCTCTGTGGGGAGCATATGTGTTGTTCAAGAAGAAGGACGGTTCATTTCGAATGTGCATAGACTATCGGGAATTGAACAAGTTGACCATCAAGAACCGTCACCATCTCCCCAGGATCGACGACTTGTTCGACCAATTGCAAGGCTCGCGTTATTTCTCAAAAATAGATCTTCGTTCCGGTTTTCATCAGCTAAGAGTGCATGAACAAGATATTCCAAAGACAATATTAAGGACGCGATATGTGTGAGACACATTGAGTTACGGTTATGCCTTTTGGGTTAACCAATGCACTAGCGGTTTTCATGGACTTGATGAACTGGGTGTGCAAGCCGTATTTAAACATGTTTTCATTGTGTTTATCGATGATATCTTGATCTACTCGAAGTCTAAGGAGGATCACGAGGTTTATTTGAAGTTGGTGTTAGAGCTGCTGAAGAAGGAGAAGTTGTTTGCCAAGTTTTCCAATTATGAATTCTGGCTACAAGAAGTGGGTTTTCTCGGACACGTGGTTAACAGCAATGATATTCACGTGGACTCTAGTAAGATAGAAGCAATGAAGAATTAAAAAGTACCTAAGACGCCATCTGGGATATGATCATTCTTAGGATTGGCATGTTACTATCGACGTTTCATCAAAAAAATTTCTAATATTTCTAAACCCCTTACTTCACTGACGCAGAAGAGTCAAAAGTATGAGTGGGGCAGGGAACAAGAAGAAGCTTTTGACTTTGAAGGACAATTTGTGTAATGCACCAATATTGTCATTGCCTGATGGACCAGAAGACTTTGTAGTTTACTGTGACGCGTTAAATCAAGGATTAGGTTGTGTACTCATGCAAAAAGGCAAGGTAATTGCCTATGCATCATGACAATTGAAGATCCATGAGAAGAATTATACAATACACGACCTTGAATTGGGAGCAGTAGTGTTTACTCTCAAGACTTGGAGGCATTACTTATACGGAACGAAGAGTGTCATCTATACGGATCATAAGAGTCTTCAAAACAAACATATAAGAGCAGAGGTGCTAATATGCGCAACAAAGGATGGATGTTTGTTGTAGTGATTTCGGGACAGTGAGATCGTTACCATCCGAGAAGGCCGTAAATGGAGTGCGCTGATGCATATGTAGAAAGGATGAGAGTGATACCACAAGACGAGTCTCGCGCAATGTCTGTGGACTATTTGTCAAGTGTTAAAGGACAAGATATTGCTGCTACCAGGCGAGGCATTCCAAGGTAGGATCATGGATAGCAGAAATGTTGCATGGCCTGGACCAACTAATGGAAAAGAAGGAAGATAGAGGTATGTATTTTATATGGGTTCCATTAATAGGTGATGTAAGGACATTAATTATGGACGAGGACATGCATCGAGGTACTTGGTATATTCGGAGTGGATAAGACGTACTATGACCTTAAAGATATGTATGGTGGCCATGTATGAAGAAGGATATTGCCACCCATGTTAGCAATTGTTTGACTTGTTTAAAGGTGAATGCTGAAAACATCAAAGACCTTCAGGTTTATTGCAATAGCTAGAGATACCTAAGGGAAAATGGGATAGAATAACTATGGAATTTATTACAAGGTTGCCAAGATCAAGTAGTAGGTATGATATGAATTAGGTAATAGTCGATAGATTGACTAAGTCAGCCCATTTTCTGCTAATACGAGAAGATTACAAGATGGAGAAGCTAGCGAGGCTTTTTATTGATGAGATAGTAGCAGGGCATGAAGTTCCCGTGTCAATCATCTTAGATCATGATGGAAGATTTACTTCAAGGTTTTTGGCAAATATTACAAAAAGCCTTAGGGACGCGTTTGGATATGAGTGTGACTCATCATCCTCAGACGGATGGACAAAGTGAGTGTATAACTCAGACATTGGAAAATATGTTAAGGGCGTGTGTGATCGACTTTGGTAGCAGTTGGGTCGATCACTACCGTTAGCGAATTTTCTTTTAATATTTATATCATTCGAGTATTCGTTGTGATCGTTTAAAGCTGTATGGAAAGAAATGTAGTCGCAGTTATGTGGCTGAAATTAGTGAAAGTCGGTTGATTGGACTAGAATTGGTACATGAGACAATGATAATGTGATTTTGTTTAAGGAAATGGCTCAACAGCGCGCTTGACGGATTGCCATAAATAGCTATGTTGGCAATAGGCACGTAAATTGTTAGGGTTTGAGATGGTCGTTAATGTGTACTGATAGTGTAGTTCATGGATTGGTGTGTTGCGTTTGGAAAGGAACTTACTTGTTGGCATCACGGTATTTAGGTCCATTTGAGATCATTGAAAGAATCGGTCATTTAATTTATTAATTATGATTGTCTCTATAATTGTCGTAGTTATTAGTGTACTTGATGTGTGTCTCAATTTAAAGAATATTTAGCTTATGCAAATGTGCATGTGCTTTTTGAAGAATTAAGGTAGACTAAACTCTGTCAGTGTGTTGATGAATCTGTTGAGATTAATCGATCGTGAGAGTTATAGTTTGAAGCTTAGTAGGATCTCTAATAGTTAAAGTCCATTGGAACTTGAAGCGAGGTCATGAGGATTTCATAAAAACTTAAGTATCCACACTTGCTCGTGAGCAAGCTATCGTTGGAATGTACTAAGTAAAGTTGGATACATTGGCGTTACTGGCTGACTTTATGCACCTCCTTAAATGTTCTGAGGTGGTTTGGTTAAAGTTTTTATATTTGAGTTAAACCAAAAGTCGAGCCAATTCTTCAAATAACGTGGAGCTTTGTAACTCACATAACTTAAATTTCAGTCAGTTCTTTTTGTGAGTTGCGGGGTTAAGTTATGGATCAAGTTGTACTCATACTTTAAGTTTTTGACGAGTATTCCTCGAGAACAGGTGAGACTCTGTTGTTGGATGTTATCTTCGCTTATAGCTGTTATGTGCTTTTGGTTCTTCGTATGGGTAAGCAAATTTGTTAACAGTAGAAACGATTAAATTTAGGGACGAAATTTCCCTAAGGAGGGAGACTGTGACAATCGTGATTTAGCGAGGTTAGTTTAACCATTAGTGTTAACTTGCCTAGTTTTATGAGTTTGGTATTATGTGTCTAAGATGAATTGGTGATATATGTGTTTGTATAAATGTTAATAAAGTGTTTGTGATGTAGAAAGAATGATTTAGTCATTTCATTTCGTTTCATTTCGTATGTAATGGTGATTTCGGAAGTATAGTGATTTTCGTTATTTTTATCGTCAGTAAAATTGAAGAAATATGTATCGTTAAATTTTGAGTTGAGATTAATTAGTGAATTGAAATTTTATAATTTATATATGAAGTAATAAGTAAATAATAATTTGGGAAAAATAATAATAAGTAGTGTAAGTGTTTTATTTTGAGTTATGTATTTATTTAAGTATTTAAGGAAAATAAGTAGTAAATAATTTTGTATTTGACAAAAAAATATATTAAATAATATATAGGGAGGGGTGAACGAAATTTATAAGAAAAATAAATAAAAAAATTAATTAAAAAGGGGGTGTTTGTTCGGCCGGTTAAAAAAAAGGAAAAAAAGGAAACCAATTTGACTACAATTAGGAAACTAGATAACTATATATACAAAATCAATAAAATAAATTGCTTTTTTTCTATACCTTTTTTTCTGTTACGACGAATCTCCAAGGGAAGAATTTTTTTTTTAATCAAAATTAAGGTTTTGATTCGTGTTGCTTATTTTTTTTTTTTCTTTTTTTTTGAGTGAATAGGTTTATGTATGTTTTCAATTAAGTTCTTGTTTAATCTTCTTATATTAGTAACTTTAATTGATGGATAATTAGGGTTTATAAATTTTCTATAAATTAATGATATAAAACTATATGGAAGTGATAGGGAATAGATTTGGAGCATGTTGGTGTAAACGGTTTAGTTTCGAACGTGTTAGATTGAAAGTTAGGGTTTGGCAGAATTTTGAGTCGTGTTGATTGAATGATATCTCAATGATAAATACGAGTTATATTATGAATCTTATGCCTAAATTGAAGTTAAGAGAGTCTAGTTTTCAAAAAGTCCAGCCTTGAAAGGTTTTGAGGTCTGAAGGTTAGTCAAATAATTTTTACAAGAAAAGTTGTCGAAACAATACATTCGGATCATATTTGGGTCTAATTTCGGGGAGTAAAATCCTTCTTAAAAGTTGAATTGAGGTTATCCAAAAATCAGAGGTCATATTTTATGTGTCAATTAATTCCAGCTCAAAGCATAACCTCTAATTCATTGTATAAGTATTTTTATGAAAATCAAACTTTTTGGTGTGTGTTTAGGTTCGAATTTGAGTACTTTGTGATGTCGAATTTTTATAAAATAGTTAGGGTTAATATTATTTTTTATAAAAAATCACAGCAGTTCATAACTCATTGGGAAGGTAGAGAATGAAAGGGAAAAGTCAATTTGATGATTTAGTATTTTATTTGTAGTCATAAAGTGACTACAAAATTCTGCCAAAAACTAGAAAACTAGAATAAGTAATTTAAGAGTATTAAGGGTATAAGTAAGGTATGGGAAGTATGGTAAAATGTTTATAAACATAATATAAACTTAGTAATCTATCAATTGATTGTTACATCGTCTTGGGCATTTAGTCTAATCGCGTGTAACATGTGTTTTATTTGTGTTTAGTTGATAGCAAGGATATTGTGAAGTAGCGGTGCATCAGGTGAGTTTCATAGTCCCATTTTACTATGTATTCTTGGGATGGAAATGATGCAAAATATGTTTTGAAATGTTTTAATTACTGTGGTTATGTGGTTTTAATTGACGCATAGACTTTTATGTAGCTATTATATGTTTATGTGTTGCATATCGTATGATGTTGTATTGGTTTCGCCTACTTTGTGGGTATGACATTGGATTGGTTTTCGCCTACTTTGTGGGTATGAGGTTTCGCCTACTTTGTGTGGGTATGTTATTGTGTAGATACGGTACCAAGAGTCTGGGGTCGGAGATAACATTCCTCTCCATGACTATAAGACAAACTTTGTGGTTTGGATCGGAGGACACGTTCCGTCCCAATGGTGATTGTTAGTTGAATGCATGTTAGCATGTATAATAGTCAGCTTAATTCTCCTGCCATGTTTTGTTTTTATAATCACATTAATTTATTTAAAGCTTGAATTGTGTGTCGTAAACCTATGACTCTCACCAACCGTTGTGTTGACATTTTTAAGCATCATTTTCAGGTGAGCATGTTGAGGGTTTTATAGCTAAAAGTGGCTAGAGAGACCTTAAGATTGCATATGGCATCTATCTTCTGATTTTCTTTTCGTACTTGTTTATTGGTTTCTTCTTGAATGTTGTTTGATTTCTTAGGTTTGTGAGACATGTTAAGTCTATGTATTAATGAGACTCTTTTTCATTAATGCAAGATTCTTTTGTTTTCGGTATTGTCATGACACATCGTGTCTTTTATATTTAGTTATGCATGTAGTGATTCTCTATTGTTGACACCATTGTGTTGTGATGATATCCATGATGTTACGCCTCGTGTTTCCGCTTTGGCGGGGTGTGACATGGCGTCTGGAAGATGATAGGGTGTGAAATCGACCTAACAATTAGGTATGATGTATTTATATCCTTAATTGTTAGCTATTGGGCTGGTATTGCCAAAGTAAATGGGTTGTGCTTCCATCCACTATCCGAATATGTGATAGTAAAATAGGTTGATGTTCTTTTCAATTTGTAAATGGGCCGGTTTGGTAATTTATTATACATGAAAGTAAAAGTGGATTTATTAGTACTTGTTCATATGGGAATTATCCAAATGGTGTAGACATGGGCTATAATGTTGACATTCGTTTCTTATTTAGGAAATGGGTATACGAAAATACTTGATATTCAATGGTTATTAATTGTTTTCGAGATTTGAGAGGACAAAGTGACAATTTTTAGTGACAAGACCGGGATCAATTTTTGATAAAGAATCATGGAACGTAAATCCAAATGGCTAGATTTGGGAGTAATTTTTCTAAGTAACTACGGAGTCGATTGGGTATCACTTATTTGAGATTGAAGTTGATTTCACGAAGGCGTGCTCTTATTTTATATTGAAGTCGGGGTTGGTTGGATGCATGACTTTCAATGATAACTTGCTCGTGCTTAAGATTTAAGTTGAAGACTTGGCTTATCTAGTTTCTAAAAGTCGGGGAGGATGGTTGAAGACCTGGATAACTATCACTTAAAGGAGTTACGTTGTAGTACTTAGTGTCACACGCTGAAGACGTTATGGATAATCGCAAGAGGTGATGAATGTCTAATACTTTGTGGAGTATTGAGTACTTAGAGATTTTCTTGGAGCACAAATTCTCTACACCGTTCTTCCAACATTAGTGTAAGCTTAAGTCACAAGAACGAGGAATTCTACTTCAATTTCAAGTTTGGTATATCAGTTTTACTCCATCAGTGGTAACTTTATATAGCCTACAAAGGTTGGTAAAGATAGTCAGAGAGAGTTTATGAGTAGAGATTTGATCAGCAGTTAATTCTTACGGGACAGATGTGAACTAATTTATTCTTCTCACAAGATTTCAAGTATATGTGCGTACAATGTTTTGCTGATGCAGAGGTATCAAAACCAGCAAGGGGGATGGAGACATACATTTGAACGTACAATGAGTACACGTGACGAACTTCATGTCTTTTTCTTATTTGAGGTCATTCCGGGAAGACAAATGTCATGACCGCAGAGAAAATCAGTATTTAACTTGTGGCTTTTGGTGTATTATTCCAACTACGTGGGGGAAGAGATGTAAGAAACAGTTTCTGATGATAAAAAAGGTACACAATTATATGATGACTCCTCCAGTTAGTCAGTATACTACACGAAGAAATGTGTTCATCCAGGACGTACTTGATTTTTATGGTACTGTTTTGGTGTTTTCATTTCGACTACATCCGGTACTTAGTTGTTTTTATGGTACTGTCTTGGTGTTATCATTTCGACTACATACTGGATAAATTGCTTACACTCGGGGCTTAGTTGACTATGGTGTAGTAATTCTTATCTATACTCACCTGGAGGGAGAAAAGTGCATTTCCGGGTCTTAATTGATTTTGATGCTATGATTTCGACTTCTTTTAATGGGATTGAGTGTGTACTTCGGGTATTTGGGCTTCATATAATGAGACTGACTGCATCTCTTCAACTACTTGGGGGAAAAGATCTCTTGATACTTTTGGTCTGCATTACTTTAGCCTTCGGCTGGAAGAAATATAAGAAGAATTATTCAAGTGTGAGAAGATACGTTGCTGATCTATTTGATGACCCCCCAAACGGATAATCTCTGTGCTTATTCTTAAAAGGAGCTTCAATATTTGATGTGGTTTGCTTCGAATTCCGATGTGCACTTAATTATTCTAAGCTTGTATGAAAGCTTTGAAACTGCTCAAAAATAAGATTATCGGTTTGGGGGAAGCTATCAAAGCTTCATGATGAGGAGGCTCAAGAT
>BQNB010013963.1:49510-76116 GCA_026074375.1 Tanacetum coccineum | reverse complement strand
AAACGTTAGAGGATATGTTATGTGCCTGTGTACTCGATTTTGGAAAAGGTTGGGATAAACACTTACCGTTGGTAGAATTTTCATATAACAACAGTTACCATACCAGTATTAAGGCTGCTCCGTTTGAGGCGTTGTATAGTTCAAATCAAGAGACAACTGAAAGGCTGCTCCATCTGCTGGGCTAAAGTTGGGGACAGTCAGCTCACTGGCCCAGAGATCATCCACGAGACAACCGAAAGAATAATTCAAATCAAGAGCCATATCCAAGCCGTCCGTGATCGTCAAAAGAGCTATGCCGATGTAAGACGAAAACCTCTTGAGTTTTAAGTAGGAGATAAGGTCATGTTGAAAGTGTCTCCTTGGAAAGGAGTGATACGTTTTGGCAAACGGGGAAAGCTGAACCCTCGTTATATTGGACCTTTTAAGATCATTGCCAAAGTAGGAACCGTTGCCTATCGTCTAGAACTTCCAGAGAAGTTGAGTAGAGTTCATAGTACGTTTCACGTCTCGAAATTGAAGAAATGCATGGCTGATGAACCGCTTGCTATACCATTGGATGAGATCCAAGTTGACGACAAATTGAATTTCATTGAAGAACCTGTCGAGATTATGGACCGTGAGGTCAAGCGTCTGAAGCAGAGTCGTATTCCGATTGTCAAAGTGCGCTGGAACTCCAGGAGAGGTCCTGAGTTCACCTGGGAGCGTGAAGACCAAATGCAAAAGAAATACCCGCACCTTTTCACCAACTCTGCACCCGCTGCAGAGGTTGCGTCCTAAGCTTTGAGGACAAAGCTTCTTTAACGGGGAAAGAATGTGACAACCCGAGAATTTCCGTTCAATAAGTTAGCCGTTTCCGTGTAGTAATTTGAATTTTTAAATGTTTCGTTTAGCTTTACCGTTTAACCGGGAAGTTGTTTCGTTATTATCTGAGAATCGTCTCCGGGAGCGAACCGGGACACCAAACGTTGTAGTATTTTGGCAATATCCGCGTTTTTATGTTTTTAAGCAATATTTAAAATTTCGTAATTTTTCGTGATACCGTTACTCGTTTCGTTACTTACGTGCTTCGTATTTAATTTATACTTATACATGATCATGCAAAGTCTTGGAAATTAATTCATCAACTAGCACTATGATCCTAGAAAGTGGGAAAAATATTTTTGGTCCCCCTTTTTGCTTGTCCACAACCGGTCACAACATACATACATGCATAGGATCCATGTTTGAATTTTTGCTACAAGTTAACTAGTCAAAACTAATTTCCTACTTAAGGGCTTACACCATGTCCTAGCTACACCCTCATTTGAAGATCAAAATGGTCCCCTTTTCTTGTCCCCTCCTACCTCACGGCACACACTAGTGTGTGTGTGTGTGTGTGATTTTTGCTAGTTATAATCAAGTGTACAAGTTCATTTCTTAACCATTCTCACCAAAGAAAAACACACACTATTCTTTCTTTCTTTTCCTCTCTTTTGCCGAACCAAAGCACACACACAAACCCACTTATTTTTTATCTTTGATCATCCACTTGAAGATATATTGTTCGTGTTGATTGTTAGTTCATCCGGGTAATTTGTAAAACAACGTTTGGGTTGTTTTTGATTTCTAATCTACCTTTCGTCGTGTTTCTTTGTAAGTCATCTTTATTTTTCATAAATAAGTTGTACTTTTGCATTCGTATGATCATCCCGAACAAGGTGTACAAAGCGGATCGTTGTGAAAATTATTATCAAGTTTTCTATAAAATTTCAAGTCTCAAAGTTTAATATTTTGTTTATAAATGGAAGAAAATAAAAAGTAGTTGTACTTTTGCATTTAAAAGTTTATTATGATTATGTTGATATATATATTGCTATTATTACGGCTATATCGTTTATTTAAGATTTATCGTATGTTGAGTTAAATATTGTTGGCGAAGAAATTAAGCGAGATGTTGGATTTGTTATAAGAAGGTTTGAATGTCGAAGAGGTTTAGGTTAGAACGGACTTGTTGCGTATATGTGGGTTGTCGAAAATATATCGGATATACTTGCGAGTCAATAAAAGAGGTATTTTGTAAAATAGATAGTTTCACGAGTCGAGGTTGATAAAAATGGAAAGTCAATATTTTTAGAAAGGTCATGCCGAAATTTTATAAAATTTATAAAAGCATCAGTAAAATTACTTTTATTCTCAAACTTTGATATAAATGTAATAAAAACGTATAAGTGTCGAGTTAGTTAGGCAACATTTATAGTTATCGAGGTCAACGTTGATGTGTCGGGACACTAAAAGACAAAATGTACTAAAAGACGAAATACACTAAAAGACAAAATACACTAAAAGATGAAATGCACTAAAAGACGAAATATACTAAAAGATGAATACCACTAAAAGGAACTACCTTAACAAGACAATATGTACTAAAGACGAAATACACTAAAAGACGAAATACACTAAAAGACGAAATACACTAAAAGACAAAATATACTAAAAGACAAAATGTACTAAAAGACGAAATATACTAAAAGACGAAATACACTAAAAGACGAAATATTTTCTAAGATGTTTTGAAGTGTCGAGACTTGTCAAAACTTATAACTTTTGAAAGAACGTTTTAAAAAGGGATACGCCGTGTCTACTCTGTCGGCTATCTAGTTCTTGTTGTTAAGGTTTTATTCGTTTGTACCTTGAATAAGGGTTATGTGTTGCGTCGAGCTAGGAGGAACACCAAACAAACACATTCTTGTTGATCTAGAGTTGTCGAACAAGGAGGAAGAAAACCGAAAACCCTAAAAGGGTTTTGAGTTGAATTCGGTTGGAAAAGAGGAAGAACCGAAAATCCCTAAGAGGTTTTTAGGGTTTCGGTTGGGTTTTTGGGAGAGGAGAAAAGCACCGAAAATTCTCAAGTGATTTAGGGATTGATTGAATGAATAATGAGGCTTAGGGTACGTGTTTATATAGGCACATTACCATAATCCTTGTCAAACAAGGAAACCATATTTGTTTCCTTTTCCCCCTCTGCTTAGCCGAACAAACACCCCCTTCTAGAACCCTATGGGAGTCGGCCAAACAATGGGTTCCCCATGGTTCGGGTTTGTCCGGTTAGTCCCTCATTTTATATTTAATATATCCGTTAAATTAGTTAAACACGTAACGTAATTAACGGCTATTTAAATATTTATTTCGTGAAGTATTAAACGCATTCTTCGTGTATTAACGTGTGTGCCCCCAATAGGCTCACGTATTTCTAACGTATAATGCGGAACCAACTCACATAATCCAACAGCTCCCACTTGGGAGTTGGAGTAGCAGTCAGCAATTATACTGGCAATGGAAACGTCTAGCAACACTCGCACTTGCCTTTAAATTAGAAATACTTGAGATAAAGTTTCAAGAATCATCTCAGCTATTAATGGTTATGTATTTCTTGCTATTATCATCCCTTTGTTCTAGATACCGTTAAACCATGGATATGGATCCTAACTCATTTCATATAGTTTAACATTATGTTTCTCGTTATAGAAATAATTCAGATTTACCAAATGTAATCAAGAATCATCTTGTATTACCCTTTGGGCACGACCATGCAATTATATGATTAATTCTGGAGAGGGCCCAATGTATCTTTCTACACATATCAAGTGGAGGAACAAACTCTTTGTTGACTACAAGTGTTGTGGATGCTGCTTCATATCACTTTCAAGAATAGCCTTTATAACTACCTTATTCAGGATAGCATTTGACTTATGCTTAAAAAGTGATATCCACTATGGAAACTGTAGGAGGGGAGGGGGTGAATATGTTTCCAATTAAAAACTTTAAATCTTTTGTATCAATTACCCGATCAAGTTTGACGCAATATGAGAAGTGTTGATAATAAGTTTACAGTAGCTAACGCATATTCTAACAATATAACCACACTCACAATATTTAGCACAAAGAACTACACAACCTTAACTAACAAGATATACACAACCATTCACACAATCATGAGCACAATGCAAGTATAAAAGTAAAGCGGTAAATGTAAAGAAATAAGTAAAGCGAAAGGTAAAAGAAAATGCAAACCGACACGGTGATTTATAGTGGTTCGGTCACGAAGCTCCTCTTCGCCCTACTCCACTCCTCGAGTATCCAACTCGAGAGTTACTTCACTAATCAACAAGCTCCCTTTCGGCGGAGAAAACCTTATACCAATGCTTACATTATTTTCCGACACTAAGCTAGATGTCGAGTCCTTCTTCGGGTACAACCAAACCCGTTATGTTTTATGGCCCAACATAACAAACCTTGTGTTTTATGGCCTAAACACATAAACCGCGTCGCTTACATTATTTTTTGACACTAAGCTAAATGTCGAGTCCTAATCTTAGCTAGAACCAATCTACCACTTCACCAATGTATTTTAAGGCCTAAAATACTAACCAACCCACAATGAACCCATCCAAATATATACATCATTTGGATCTACACACTACTAAAGATTGGACGACATAGACTTGATCTATATGTAACAAATATTACAAATGAACTAACTAGACTACATAACTTCGGATCTTGAAGATGACCGAAGTTCTTCTCTTGCACGTGAGGGAAGAAGGAAAAGATAGAAGATTGGATTACATTTAAACAAGATTAAACAAGTTAAATGATCACAGATTTAGAGAGATTTATTGAGATCTAGAGAGAGAAAGAACTGAAAGAAATTCGTGCAAAAGAGTTTTTAAAACAGTTGGAAGTGACCCACTATTTATAGGAGCAGAAAACAGCTTGTCAAGAAATGGCGGTCCCAGATATATTAGGGTGCCGCTGGAGGGACCGCCGTATTTAAGGGGGCCGCCTCGACAGACGCTCCTGTTTTTGTCTTCTTGTGATGAAAGTTTATCTGGTAAAAGTGACACCTATTTTAGGGGGGGATAGCCAGATTTGAATTTTGAAATAATTATCACATAAAACATTTCTTTATAATTCAAAAATAATTTGTCTAAATAATTTTTAAGAAATTATTTTGTTACATTTATAAAATTGTAATGTTTAAGACAAAAACTTATTTCTTTGATCATCCTACAAGTTTAATGTTGTTTGTACATACTTTACGTAATTTACGTCGGGTGCAAACAAATGTCGGTGTTGATGTAGACTTGAGACGTCGAGACATGTATATGCACGTATGCATTGATGATTTGTGATTACAAGTAACTTGCGCACTTTACGTTAAGTATTATAAGTTACATGTTTGTCATCACCAAAACATAAAGGGATCATATAGATTAAATATCGTAATATTTGCACTAACATCCACACATACATAACTTGTTTGTATCCCAAGTCTAAGGATGACTTATTAAATCATTTTCGACATCTTACTCATGACAGGGATCCAAAAGTAAATGTTCAAAAGTTGGGGTATCCAATATGCATCCCTTGTGAATACACATGAGTTTGGCGGGAATAATCCATATATTCAAAGAATACAACCAACACTCACATTTGCCTTATGTAACAATATTCTCATATTGTTAACCGACAATGGACATATTTAGAATGATAAATCATTAATGGATTAAACATGCAAATATAAAATAACAGTTATTATATGAATGAAAAACAAATATCAAGTATCTTTATTCATTAGAAAATAAAACTGTCTTACAATTCCAAATTATCCAAATACTAATAAAACATAGATTTACAAGAGACTACTAGCTGGTATAATTCCTATTTTCTTAGTCAATTCAGAATGCTTAGGAAATGTTAAAGCCTTTCTAAAAGGGTCAACTGGGTTTTCATTTGTGTTAACTTTTTCTATCCTAACATTGCCCATTTCTATGGTCTCGCGAAGATAGTAAACTTTTGCGCGAAAATGTCTTGCACCTTTAGTGACTCCATGATATTTCGCTATTGCTATAGCTCCAGTATTATCACAATACATATTTATGGGTTCTTCAATTGTGGGAACAACACCAAGCCCATAAATGAATTTTTAAATCCATACAGCCTCTTTCGATGCATCAAAAGCAGCGATATATTCAGCATCTGTAGATGAAGTTGCAAAAATACTTTGCTTTGTGCTTTTCCGGTCAACAGCACCTTCATTTAAAACGAATACATATCCAGTCTGAGACTTGAGGCCGTCAGCATCCGTCAGATATCCAGCATCAGTGTAGCAAGAAATCCTGAGCTCTCGTTTCATATCACCTCCATAAACAAGAAACATATCTTTAGTATTGCGAAGATACTTTAGAATGTTCTTAACAGTAGTCCATTAAAGTTCACCTGGATTCTGTTGAAATCGGCTTGTTATGTTCTGAGCGAACACAGCATCAGGACGAGTACATCTCACAGGTGTTGAAGTACCTTGTGACTTACTCAATTTTAGCATGCACTGTTTTTCAGCAGGTGTTGAAGCACCTTGTGACTTACTCAATTTTAGCTTTTCTTGCATTGGGATAGTTTCACGTTTGGAAATTTCCATGAAATATCTTTTCAAGATTTTCTCAATGTAAGCACTTTGACATAAACCAATTAACCACTTTGATCTATCTCGGTAGATTTTGATTCCAAGAATATATGCAGCTTCTCTTAGATCTTTCATAGCAAAACATCTTACAAGATAGGATTTTACATCTTGTAACATTGGAATATTGTTTCCCATGATCAATATGTCATCGACATACAAGATTAGAAAAGTGACACAACTCACACTAGCTTTCATATATACACATGGCTCATCACGATTTTGACTGAAACTGAATTTCTTAATTTCATCATCAAATCATTTATTCCATTACCTAGATGCTTTCTTAAGTCCATAAATGGAACGCTTGAGCTTGCATACACGGTTTACAAATTTTGGATTAACAAAACCTTCAGGTTGCACCATATAGACTTCTTCGGAAAGATGTCCATTGAGAAAGGCAGTTTTGACATCCATTTGCCAAATCTCATAGTCATAGAATGCAGCTATGGATATAAGAATCCTGATAGCTTTAATGTCTGCAACAGGAGAAAAGGTTTCTTCATAATCAACCCCGTAGGTTTGAGTGAAGCCCTTTACTACAAGACGAGCTTTATAGGTGTGTACTGCACCATCCATGTCAGACTTCTTTTTGAAGAGCCATTTGCTACCAACGGTTTTGCCGTTAGGAGGAAGATCAACTAAGTCCTAGACTTCGTTGTCTTTCATGGATTGCATCTCCACATTCATAGCATGAAGCCATTTGTCAGATTCATGATCCAACATAGCGGCTTTATAATTAGCGGGTTCATCAAGATCCCCCAACTCATGCTCCTCAGCATCGACGTGTAAACACAATCGATCTGTGGTATGACGTGTCCTGGTGGACCTACGAATGGGATTGATATCACATTGAGGTTCATCAATTTCTTGATTATTCTCTTCATGATTTAAGCTAGTGTCTATAGAAGGATGCGTATCTTCTTCATGAATGATTTCAAGATCTTCTAGACTTCCATTTGCTTCTTGAGTTATAAGACTATTCTCAAAGAATTCAGCATTCCGGGCAACAAATACTTTGTTCTCGGGTGGGTAGTAGAAAGAATATCCCATCATTTCCTTTGGGTATCCTACGAAGATACACTTAATAGATCTGGGTTCCAGTTTGTCAGGTTTGGTAAGTGTATCACGCTTAACAAATACCTCACAACCCTGGACTTTTAAGTAAGACAGCTTAGGGGCTTGCCCATGCCATACTTCGTACGGTGTATTTTCAACCTTCTTAGTTGGAACCATGTTGAGAATGCGTGCGGCAGACTCAAGGGCATAATCCCAAAAGGACTTTGGAAGAGTAGTTTGACTCATCATGGAGTGAACCATGTCTAGCAGTGTTCTATTTCTCCTCTTCGACACACCATTATGTTGTGGCGTGTAAGGAGGAGTTCGATAGGCAATAATCCCATGATCCTTTAGATGATCCAAAAACTCTTGACTCATATAATCACCTCTACGATCAGAACGTAGTGACTTAATGGTCTTCCCGAGTTGGTTTTCTACTTCCTTTTGAAATACTTTAAAAGTTTCAAACACTTCATGTTTATATTTCAGTAAGTAAACATAACCATAACGACTAAATTCGTCAGTGAAGGTGATGAAGTAGCTTGCTCCTTGTCTTGACACAATCTTAAATGGACCACATACATCGGTGTGGATTAGTCCAAGTAGATCTTTAGCCCTTTCTACTAGATGTGAATAAGGTTTTCTTGCCATCTTTCTAGACATGTAGGAAACACACTTTTCAAAAGACTTAATGTCAGTTGAATTAAGAAGTCTATCATGTTGCAACTTCTCAATGCGTTTCTTGCTAATGTGTCCAGGACGATAGTGCCACAAGAGAGTAGAGTCCAAGTTGAGCTTAGCTCTTTTATTGCTTATAGCATACATAGAACTATCATTTGTATTAGAAGAAGACAAATTAATTTCATAAATATCATCCCATGGGATAGCACAAAAATAAACCAAATTATTTCTAGAAACTGAAATTGAATTATCATTCTCAAAGCGGTTAACAAAACCATCCTTGTACAAACGTGAAACTAAAATGACGCCTCTAGTAATAGAGGGAGCATAATGACAATTGTGTGAAATTTAAACTAGTCCACTAGGGAGACACAAGTGAAATTATCCAATAGCTTCAACCGTTGCATGATGACCATCGCCCACGTACAGACTTAAAGCTCCTGACTTCAGCTTCTTACTTCCCCTGAGACCGTGAGTAGTTATACAGATATAAGTACCACAACCCGTATCGTAAACCCAATATGTACTAGGAAAAGAATAGAGTTCTATGGTGAAAATACCTGAAGTGCTAGCTCCAGATCGCGTCCTTCGCAAGATTATCCTTCTTGGATGTTGGAGGATTCTTGGGTTTGGGAGCAAAAGATGGTACAGGCACAAGTGCATTTCCCATCTTTGCTTTGCCTTTCTTTTGATTCCCCTTAGCAGCCTTATTCGATTTCTTCTTTTGGGTTTTCTGGACCCTTCCTGGTCTTATTGCATAAAGTGTAGGTGCAACATCTTTTGGTGGTAGAGTTTGCTCATGTAGCTTAAGCATAGCATGCAACTCAGTCACAGTCTTCCCCATGCTATGCATGTTGTAATTTTGCACAAAACTGTCATTTTCCTTTCTTAGAGATACGAAGATGAGGCTCACTGAAAGGTTTTGAGTCATGGCATGACCGAGACGTTCCAAATTTTCTATTTCATTTTGAGAACGTAAGAGCTTACATACTGTCCTTTTTCCTATTTGCACGCGTAAAATTCTCTCACGGTAGTTCATGTTCTGCCTGTTGTGCATACAACGTTTTCAGTTCCTTTAGCATATCATATGCACCAAGTTGTTCCAGATTCTTTTGGATATCTGGGTCCATGGTCATAAGCATAAGACCAGCAATTTCCTTCGAAGCCTTGACCCATGCAGTGTGGGTGTTAAGGACATCCGGAGGAAGTACTTGTCCAGCAGGTGGAACTGGCATAGCAGGTATTGGCTGCTCCAAGAATGGTAACTTGTCTTCAACTTATAGCCCAATCCGAAGATTGCGGTACCAGTCCATGAAGTTTGGTCTAGTTAATTTTTGTTTTTTTCAAAAAACGTCCTGAAAATCAAATTGTTTACTACGGTGGTAGTCATCTACATTCAGAAAAAGTTCAAATTTATTAGTATTTTCAATAATTAAATTCTTAATAGAATTAACTACCCAATTAATTTATTAATTAAGACTAAGATCCAACTTGACCTCCCACTTATTACCAAAGGTCTGACCAATGAGTAAACAAGTAGGGCAAGAGGTAAGCGACGAACGTTAATTGCATTCGATGCAACTCTTAGATTTATGAGACTTGTCATAACATTAGTAATCATATAATAATGTCATGAGCATGTTTAGTTCTCATCTTATGCCTCGGGTCCAAGGTCTGACCAAGCATACACGATTTAAGTCCACCAAGCAAGAACGTGCAAAAATCGTCATAGGTCTGACCAGTGCACGAATTTTGCCATGGGTTGGAATAACCCTAAGGTCTGACCAAAGAGGCCAAACCAAATGCACGTGTTCTTGGTTGGATGACATAGACATAAAAGTGTCAAAAGTGTGTACAAAGAGGCATGCAAACAACTTTGTAGCACTTATTTTAAAAACCTTTATAGACGACATTGTAGTAATACGTTGGTTCTCAGTAACTCCAATCGAACGCACAAAGAAGCGGATAATCAGGTCAGCGCGAAGCATATTAAAAACATGGATTCTTTAGGAATGTCCGCCTTAAACTTCTCTTATTGTTTGTTCTAGTGGATGAGTCATACTTCCCAATAATTCATAATGTCTAGTTTTTAATTAATCAAGAAATCAAGTTTCATAGTTTTAGTGTCTTATTAATTTTCTTAAAAACAAGTTTTTCACGAAACAAATAGCAGGTCACAATGAACATGTATTAGACGTGTAATCAATAGACCGGTTTCAATATCATATTTCTCTCTAAGTATTAGTCCGTATTGCATACATATTAGGCGTGTAAATGAGTAATCAAGTAAAAATTATGCACATAAGCAGACAAATACAAAAGATGACATTAAATAAACAAGTAAACATGTAAAATCCGAGTTCTCTTGCGAGTCTTTCCCAATTGGAGAACCATAAGACCCTCACTAGGTTTTCATCTATGTGCCTAGATCGCCTCATTCATCACAAAAGTGATTGAGTAGGTCTCATGGCCAGAAAAGGAAACACAATCAGACTAAATATTTAAAAGATCTAGTTTCCAAAAAATAAAAAGATTTTATTACCATAAATAAAAATCAAGATCTTTTAGATATGTAGTGTGATTAACTATCATAATAAAAAAAGAAACAAGTCTACTAAATTAACAATTTAATTTTAATTCCTTTTTAACCTATATTAACAATTAATAATTTTCAAGATCTAAATCTATCATATTTTATTTAATTATGGCAAGGATTTGCACATCATTGCCATATTTGCAAGAAAAACAATAAATAAAATAAAAACGCAGCAAATCAAGCATGTGAATTAAATCTAGGCGTGTACAATTCAAAGAATGATATAATCCTAGGTGTGTAACCCTAATGCCAAAACGAGTTGACTCGTGATGCCACCGTTGGAATTTACAAACTAGGTAACCAATTAGCTACGAGTACACAGCGGAATGAATCTAGTTTTAGCATATAGATTAACACATAATAAAGGGAAGAAAACTAACCTCTTGCCTTTGATCCTGAAAACGAGTTAGTGGTTATTAAATTACCCGCGCTCTACGTAGCTCACACAAGCAACATCCAAAACCAAGAATGTCTAATGATTGCAAGTCTGATCTTCACGAACCAAAACACCTTGTGTCTTGAATCAATAACCAAACACCCCTTAAACCTTGAACTGAAAATCCTAAAAACCTAATTAGGGTTTTCTCTAATTCGGTTGAACCGAAAACAAACAAACCGAAACCTTAGTTTGGGTTTATGTATTCGCCGAGCAAGGAGAGCACCAAACTCACACCACGTGTAGAACTTGAAACGTCAAGCAAGGAAGACAAGCAAAACTAAAAACCCTTAAAGGGTTTTTGTGTTAAATTCGGTTGAAATGGAGGAAGAGGATCGAAAACCCTAAATGATAAATGTACGGTCGAACAAAAAGTGGAAAAACCAAAAACTAATGTGGGTTTTTAGGGTTTAGAATATGTTGTGAATGAATGATTATGAGGGCTAGGGGTTGGGGTATATATACTACCCAAACCCTAGTTCTAGATAAACTAGAAAACTTCAAATCCTTATCATATAACACTTATATTCCCTTATCTTCAAAAATTAAACACAGACCCACTTCTAGAAGCCATAGGGGCCGACCATACTTAGGGCACCCTAGGGTTCGGTTTTTGTCCAATTTGGTTCCTTGGTTTTATTATTTAAAAGTTCGTTAAGTTAGTTATTAAAAGTAACGGTAACTAACGACTATTTAAATACATTTCGTGAAGTAAAACATACTCTTCGTATTTAACGTGTGTGCCTCCAATAGGCTCACGTATTTCTAATGTATATCACGCGGAACCAACTACCATATTCCAACAAAAACCATAATCGCTGAGTTAACATAAACTGCCGCCACGATAAGGTAATTGTCAAACTTGGAACCATTTCAGTCACACTGGTGCTCGAACCACTAAATATGTCTTACAACAATGACATAGGTATTAGCCTAAATATCGGGTTTGGATATGGTATAACCTAGTAGCAAAAAATACACAATTATATAAACACACATTATAGCTCAACACCCGCCATGGCTGCAACCACAATCCAGGCGTGGTTACCCCGCCAAGATACAGGGTCATCGCTTTTCAAAGATAACTAAGGCGTTCCACAAACAACCATAGCTTTCACATTCAGTTTCTTTTTTATGTGTAAGGCACGAATGAGCAAACAGTCAAAAGCACATAATGCATCAACCGTGGCTGCAAGCTTAGCAAGCTTGCCCTACCACAACGCAAGTATCCTTGTCAACCAATTCTAAAACACAAAGCCAGTTCTAAAGAGGCACCATCACACTATGGCGCAATCAGCCATCTTTATTTAGCCAATTTATCACCGACTTCAAACACCGATAATAAACACAAGGCCAACATCAGAATCAACAGAACAACATATCAAACAACCATAAACAAACATAAAAATAAAAACACACCCATAATCAAAAACACATTTAATTAAAAAAAACAAAAAGCCAATATGAATGATTAAATCTATACCTGCAAACACAACATCACCACATGCAGCTAACTATTTAATTAAACACAACTAACCCAATCAATCACATTAATTAAACAAAAAAACAGCAATTAAAGTGCTAACTTTGGCTTTTGTTGGTATGGTCTTTTTTGCACCAGCTCCTAGGCCGGAAAATTTATCCGGCAATATGAACAACACAAATAAAAAAATAAGAGTGTAAAATCGACATCATATATACCATGAGAGAAGATGAAATACACCTGGCGTTTATGCATCGTTAGTGGCATCGTCATTAGTGATAGTGGAAGACACGAGTGAGAACGAAAGTGGAAGGTGAGAGAAAGATAGGCTATCGGGTCGTAGGGGCAGTTATTAATTCTCATTCGGGTTTTCTGGTCGGTTTTTCAGGTGGGATACTCGAGTTTTCAGGCGGGTTTTTAAAAGAAATAGGTTCCAGCGGGTTTTTTCATTTAATGCATTAGCTCGGCATATTTCCCAATTTCTGCTCTTTGTATATAAAAGTATAATCATCCACTAAATACTTATTTAGTAACTTTTAAATAAGCATGAGTTTATATTTTGTCATCATCAAAAAGGGGAGATTGTTAATACAAATATTCGCGCAAAAACGATATTTATATTTAATGTTCTTCATGTTTTGATAATAACAAATATAATGTCATACTACGTAAAAGTTTACGTAAACAAGTTATTTAGTTGAAAGTTTACTTGACGCCGACAAATCACTTAAGATATGAATATGACATTATTAAACATAGTTAATGATCAAAGAAAAATATTATCATTTACATAAATCTTTTCTAATCAAATGATTTAAGTTAACACATCTTTACTTATATATAAGACAGTTTACGACACGTCACTAAACCCATGTCATAAACTGTCCATGTCACTAAGTGCCATGTCATTATTTATGAGGTTTTCTTTGCCACCTCATTGCCTACTAGGACATCTACATGGCATGAATCTGTAATTTTTTAAAAATATTTATCCCTGGTTATATTCGAACCCGGGTTGTTTGTTTTAAGAACAAACGTCTCAGCCACTAGACCAAACGAATTGTTATGATGGATGATAAAAAAAACAAAAATGTCATACTTAAATAAATCATCATTATTCAAGCCTATCTATTGACTAATTTGAATCCATTCAAACACAATCCCTATATATCCCTATATCAATTTCATTAACTGAAAACCTAACAAAACCCTCTACCAATCCGGAAAGAATTTAATCTTAATAATAAAGCGTTTCCTAAATTAAATCACGAATTTAAAATCTTTTTGACTCATTCATTACTTTCACAAGAAGATTAAATTTCTTTGAAAAACATTATTTATCTTCATCATTTTGCTTTTAATTTATTTGTTCCACTTTTTAGTCGTATTTCGTACAATTTCATTCATGTTTCAGGCAATTTTTTAGTTTATTATATGAATCTTTTTCACTACAATTTACTTATTCTCTGTTTTTTTTGTTATGATTGCAGGTCTAGGTGAATATTAGACAAAAACTTCATCAAGCACACCTATCGGTCCTGATCAATGCTTTAAAAAACGCAATATCCTCTAAAACTCCTATTCGATTTTCAGACTTACTGGTACTATTTAATAACTTTTTATTGTTCGATTGTTCGCTTTTAGTTGTTTTTGTTTTAGGTTAAATATTTTCTTGATCAACAATTTACAATCAATTATGTAATGGAATGAAGGTGATGCGGTTGTTAACAAGACCCACTGTAATTGAATGAAGGTGATGCGGACATGCAGCTGTTAGCAAGAGTCAGTGTGTTTATTTCAAAAGATCCTTTCACGGCTTTGACTTCAAGCCTTCAAAGAGATTTGGTAATGGTCATACTGAAGCCTTGGGCCAGTTTGTTAAATTTTAGACTGTCAATATATGTAGTAGTTTACTTTTTTCTGGATTTATTGATTGGCAGTTTTGCACTAACTGTTTTATGTGTTTTTTTTAGAAAATCGAGGTATAGTTATCACACTAGAAAGGGAAGTTGTTAATAACACGTACTCATTTTATGCAACATCATCACAGCACGTACTCATTTTATGCAACATCATCACAGGTAATGTTTAATTTCGTGATCAAATTCATTTTTGTTTTGTTTTCTTTCTGTTATATACGTTATCCCCATTATCCATTTTGTGCGTATAGTATTATTTTCATGCTAACTAGAGAATATTCTTCATTATATTATTTTCAGGTTCACAAAAGTTTGATAAAAGCAATTCTCACGGGCAGTTTGTACGTCGAACGGGCCAAGGCTGGCGTTGAATTTGGTATATTCGTGAGAGCACAAGTTTCTATGTTGAGCAAGGCGGTCAGTGTTTTTGTTCCTGATTGTTGACTTATGGTTCATTAATTTTTTGTTTTACAGATTTGGTGGGGGTTAGACAGTTACCGAAACGGCATGGTGGTGTTGATGATGGTGGTTTTGCATATTTGCTATTTAATTTTTTCTAACAAACTTACATGCTATCAAAATTTGCAGAGTTTTATATCAGAAAAAATGTTTAGAATGGAACATAACAGTGCTTGATGGATTTGTGGATTATGAAAAACACTCTTTACACGACATATCTTTAGGAATTTTACCAATTCTACCAAGTAAGCATTTTGCGGGTAATTTTTATATGTGCAAATAACTTTCTATATTAAGATTCTAGGAACACTATGATGGGTCTTTTTTTATAGAGATTAAATGCGTTACTTGGTCATTGTATAACGGGTCAAAATACATTCAAATGAATATGTTTAGCAAGTAGTTTATTAAAATTTCACTACCCTAAAATCAATGTCAAAAACTAAAAATGATGTATTGCCGCCTTTTGACCAGTTGATATGTGATATGACCAAACAGTTAACCATGTAGTCATATACTCAAATGGGTTTGACTCAACATGGGTACACATTGATGATTTTTGAAATGAAGTGGGTCAGGTTGACGTTTAACAATACTTGGCCCTAAAAGTTGTTTTTTTAATAAATAGTTAGTGTATATTATGAAGAGTGTATATTTCACTTATTGTTTTTGTTAATCATACTGCTGATAACAACAGTATGGAGCACAAAGTAAACATACTATCGATATCAGAACACACAGTATACATGAAATGCTAATTAACTATATGATACTTGTGCATGAAAATGTACATTCAGGGGTGCAAATTGCTGGAAATTAGATGTGACGAGCATGGCAGACTAATTGGTGAAAGCCAGTTTGTTACTCACACCGTAGACAGGTAAATGACTTCTTGAAAAGGATAATTCGACCCTTTAACTTATGAACGCTCTTATATTCATGTTATGTTTGAACTCTGACATGGAAAACAAACATATATCTAAATAAGGAGAAGGGTCGAATGGATCAAACATAACGAAAGTGTGCTTTTGATGCATACATGATACAAACTTCTAGATCATTATATTTATACAACTATAGTATTATTGGAACAATGTAATTCTTCATGTCATATCTCATAAACTAATTGTTAGTTTTAATAAATTTTCATGAATATATTAACCCTAAAATAGATATTCTCTTGCAGTTGGGTGGAAATGATGGTCCTATTGGCGATGTGCATGGTATCTCATTCGGGTACATAAATGGTTTTTAAAACCCTTATCAGGTCTAATTTTAAATATAGTTGACAAATGCAACAACTGACTATATGTTAGAATCGTTGTTAGAATCGTGTATGCCATAACCACTATCATACGATTTATTTGACAAGAATGGTATTGTATCTTAAATTTTCGTTGGGATTATCTTAGTATATAGTTTAGGATACTCCCTACATAGGTTATATGTAGTCACATATATAAAACATTTTTGGCTCTTGCAATGAATGTCTTTATTTGAGTAGTCCTTTGAGTTCATAACTTTCTGTAGGTCGCATGCCTCTTTCTTTTTTAGGGTTGGCATTTTATGCAAGAACATGAAAATATATGTATGCTTTATTTATAAAAATTTCTAATGTCTATTAATTTCAGTGGCCACAAAATTTTCAATAAACCAACTTGATCCGAATTAAATCATGACACGACATGAAACAAATAGGCAAGAAGTGCACAAGCTTCTCAACAAATATAAACAAATATGTCCGAAAGCATATGTATTAGTATTTTATTGCTCTTTAATTTTTGGAAAATTTTATTGCTGATAAACCGAATTATGTTTAGGATCCTGATTTTATTAACTATATAGGTGTGTCTGGAGGTGCACTATACTGAAATGAGTTCTATTGAGAAAGGGATTGTCGCCTTAACACTTGAGGACAATGTTAGAAGTCTTGTCATGGTAGCAGTTGCATACAAGCATTATTCTTGGTAAGTTAGAAAGAAGATTTAAAGTTTGCATTACAATTTCTTGATTATAATTTATACATGCTTACTTTACATCGACACAAACATAACTTTTTTCACTGAAGTTAACTACAGGGATAACATTCAAATTTCGTGAAGGTTCATCTTGATGATAAGTATATTGAGTGACAAAAGATTACATCGGCTGCACTTTTTTCAGGTTTTAAATTTAGAATTTGACTTATATTTTACCAATTGCAGGCTCGATTATGGTTAACTTTTATGCTTCACGATGCCAATGGAGTACCAAATTGGTATGCTTACAATTTAGATGCCGCATTACTTTTTTGTGAGTTATTGTTATTCTGCAACTTTTGAAGTTAAACCCTAATAAGTTCACTAATCCACAAAAAAACCATAATTTAATTTGATGAAGAAGATGATTTCTCTTTTCATTCTACTAATCATTTTATGTTGTCCTTGGCAGTGAAATAATAAGATAAAATGAAAATGTCAAAGAATGAACTAGAAAAAGATAATGAAAATTTTGCAATAGTATTGATGATTCTGATGTGAACAAGATGACATTAAGCGAACTAAGACACCAAGTAATGTATGTACTTAGTTAACAATTCTTTTATGAATTATTTATTTTTGTATTTTTTGGTGTTAACTTATTTTTTTAATAATATATATGTTGGTCTCAAATACGTTGAAGGTATTGCAAGGTTCATGGGGAGATTGAAGGTGAATTGAGTGATGAAGCGAATGTTGCTGACCCCTGCAAAGGTGCTGTTTCGTTTGAATCTGCAATGTTTGAAAAGCGGGGTAGATCCATCGGTGCGCAGAAGTATAAATACAGATCAATAATGTTCAATACCAAGGACGCGAAAAAGCCAGATTTCATAAGAAAACTATTGATTTGACATGTGAAGGCAGAAATAATTCTCAGCCATTGCAAAAACTAATTGTTAGTGAAGTAGTTGAGTTTCTTTGGTTTATGTTTTTGTCCATACAACTTGATCTTACCGCCCATCGGGCGGGCTATGAAGCTACAAAGATGGGAATTATTCAAATTCAACTACAAATGTTTTTTACAAAGAAGTATTAGTTCGTATTTGAATGTTTACTACCTTTTGTATGTTAAGAATGTTTGGTTGATACCTAGGTGTTGTATACACAATAATATTTTGTAGTTTCAAAAACTCATCCCGTTTCGTTTTGTAGTTTATCTATTAATGATTAGTTGGTTATATCCTTTTGAATCGACATAAACAAAACATACACGTAAGATTTACTATGTAGTAAAAAGAAGCAAACCCGCCCATCGGGCGGGTTATGACACTAATATATAATAAACAAAGCTTTTTTGAAACTTGTCATGTTATTTAAGCCATGTTGGCACTCTTTCCATGTCACTAATGCCACCTCAACTATTCCACATCATGTATAACAACTGATTTCTCTCAGCCTTTAAATCGACAGTGTTTTTGACTTTCCACCCTCATTCAATATCAACGACAATTATGCAAGGTTACCATCTATAATATTAATTAACATCCAATCATTATTTTTTTCTTTCCTCTCAAATTTCTACCTTTCCTTATCTCAAATCTGTACTAGGTATAATTTCACTTGTACAAGGTATGATTCAATTGTTATTTTTTTTCTGTTACACATTATCTTTTCAATCTTTACAGTTCAGAATCAATATGAAATCGAATTCATTGAGTGTACAATTCACAATCAATTGAAATTTGAAAGATGTGATTGGTATTTTCTTCAACTGATTTTTAATCTTACATATATAAATTGGTTATGGTTATGGTTTATAACTAACAGTATTGTATTTTCTTCAATTGGTTTTTATAATTCATAAGTTTAAGGATATAATTGATATGTTATTGATTCATATGTTACTCGGATTTTATCTTTCAAAGTACTATTTTTTGATCCAAATTTAGGGTTATAAGTTAACTGCTATTTATTCAATTTTATTCTCACAATTAGAAATTGATTTACTTTTGGTGTTTTCAAGTAAATGGCTTAGGTTTTTGGATTGATTCATCCTCTCTGGGTTCTAAGTTAACTGCTAGATTTTATAAGTTAAGAAATGGTGGAAACGAATTATCATATTTGAGAAATTTTGCATATTCTTCCTGTTCACGGAAGGTAAATTTCTAAGTTTTGTAGTGTAAGCTACATACTAAAGTGGTTGTTTGAGATTGCTTATCAAAACTAATTAATTGCCACAAAATGGATTGTTTGGTGATTGATATCACAAAATGGCTTGGGCTTTGGCGCCGATACCCCCGGTGTGGTCACGCCACCTTGGCACCGTGCCAAGTGGGATTGGTATGGGTTCACCGCCACCACACCTTGCTCTCTAAACTTGATGTGAATGTAGCATTGCTTGTAATAGTTATTATACCAATATGATGAAACATGGTTGGCAAGATTGCAAGAATGTTAAGATGGACTTAATACAAAAGTTTTTAGCATGTAATATTATTTTACCAATCCACTTTAAAATATTATTCTACTATCAATTACAGTGGGGTTAGCAGGTGTCTAAATATATGTTGGGTTACTTAGATTCTGGTACTATTTGGTCTGGTGGGTTTGACTTAATTTGCACAATATAGTGAAAACATGTTGCAAATGAGTTATTAGAAAGGATGTTTTTTTGTCTATCTGAAGCATTCTTCTGTGCCAAAAATTTTACTCCCTTGGATATAGTTGATGATTATCTTTGTTGTTTTGAATGGCACGGGTGACGTACATGCTACTCAACAAGGCTGAGAAGGAGGTTATTGATGTTACTTTTATGTTTGGCAAAGGGTATTGCTCGGACACATGCATCAGATGGTGTAAAATTGAGTTGTGGCTTGTGCGACTGAACCATTTAAGGACTTTGCATTTAGCTCGTGCTTATGTTTTCATACTAATTTTCTTTCCTTGAATTAGTTGTGATACAAATATTTTTATCTGAGTCTTGTGAATATAACATGTTAATCCCTTTTTTCATCATATTAGGTTCATGCTTTTCAGGATTTATTATTTTTTCTTAAACACCATGAGCTGGATAGCGGTGTCCTAAGGCGAGATCCAAAATAAGGTAAATAACTAATACTACGATCACTGCTAGTAATTGACTTAATTCATTTTTAAGCGTTGCATCTAAAGAATTGATCTGAGTTTGCAATTTGTTCATTTCATAAATAAATATCTTCTAATATAGGAAAAAAGAAACATGTGTGCTTATCTTTGACATGTGAAAAAATGTTTTTATGAAACGATTTTGTGATATGTTTTATATGTGCTGTGTAAAAACACATGATAACATCTATGGGTGGTGAAGATAGAGACATATTGGCATAGTTCACCTCCATTACTATCGTCTTCCCCTCATCCCATAGGGTATTCCTAAGTATCCGTTGCCACCTAATGATCTTATTTTTCTTATAAGGCACCTTTGAAAATTTACTTAACACTATGATCTGTTATTTCAAATGACAAAGCTAAAATTCCCCCAACACATTAATGATTTTATTTAGCTATTTAAATCCTATTGTAAGATTATAGGTCTTCCAATTGTAATTACTATTAATAGATAATTTTCGATCTTAGGAGATAAGGTGTTAGGAGGTAGGTTAGTGACCCATTTTGACATGTGCAAAACTGTCAAACTTAACTTAATCATGTCTTAAGTTCTTAATCAACTACTCCCAAACCACAAAAGTTACCATTGCCATTACGATTACTGTTTTATGCTACATGGTTGTATAGGCTATAGAAAGCAAATAACCTTTCTTTACTTAATGGGCGATTGCATCTAATCCTCAGAATATCCTTTTTCATTTTCAAAGTTATACTCGAGCAAATTACTCTTACTAACAACTTTGTTAACACCGTTAAGCTTACTTTATTTTTTATATCATTTAATTTGCAGTGTGGGTCATGTGAATTTCATTCATGGCATATGCAAAGGCTAAATGAGAGTTGAAGTTATGATTTACATATTACAAGTAGATCAAGTGAATTTTGCAATGCCGGTGTACATTTTGAAACCGTCTATTTTTAAACAGTCATTTTTGAATTATGAGTGTTAGTTTCAACATCGTTTGCAAAGATTGACTCGAAGAGAGTCTACATAGATAAGTAAATATTATAAACACATTCCTTGTAAAAATTACAATTGAAAGATGATTAGTAATGTTTATTTTATTTTATACTCTGTATTAGTTTTTAGATTGCAATGAAACAATATATGAATACTTTTAAATTATTTCATATGCTTTACATTTAAGTTTGACATCTAAATTGTTTTTTAGAATCATATATATGTTTCTAGTTTATGTTCTTATAAACAACTTACTATTATGTACCGTGATTTATCACGGGTTTATAGGCTAGTATTGTAATACAACTAAGTTTCACAAGCAATTAAAAAAATATTTAATTTGTGTTTTCTAGTTGAAAGTAAACAAAGAAAAACTAAAAACTTTTGTGTTTATAAGTTGTGGAGAAAGTTAAATTGGTTCATTTACAATTATATTCATATTGAAAGGATTGATGTTAAAATTTTTTGGAAACTTGTCATTTGACATGTTAAACTTTATTTTACATTATTTTTGGAAGAATAATTTTAGTCTATATTATAATTCCAATACATCTTTTTCTTTTCTTTCTTAAAAAAGTTGGAAAACAGAATTTTATTAAAATTTCTTTTTCTTTTTTTATCTTCTTTTCTAAATTAAACTTGAAAATACAGTGCTAAAAAGTGTTTAGAGCGATAAGGACCATCGGTGTGTGGATTTGAGAACCAAAAAGATTATGGATGTTATTTTTAGGACTTATGAACTATATGTGAAATAATGATATAACCACATAGACTATCCACTCTATAAACTATACGAGGATTCCAGCCCGCGCTTCGCTGCGGGGAGCTGGGTTTTTCGTTTTCTACACTCCATGCTGATCTGGGGCTTTATAAGACTGACTGTATGCATCAAAGATGTAACATTTATAAACTGCAAATTACTTCACATTAGTCAATTAATAGATAACAGATTTAGGGGTCAAGTATTTTTGTTTACAACATACATCTAGCTACACTAATTATACATCATGTATGTGAGAATGTTATGGAAAACTCGTTCTACTATATCAGCCATATCTGATAATTTTAACGAATTTGGCGTAAAAGTAGGCTTCAGCCACTGCATTTTCACGCACAACTCGAAAAGTGTAGTTCCTGGTCCTCCCATTAGCATGCTAATTGACTTCATAACTGCCATCAAGATGATCATTAGTTTGATAAAATTCTTTCATTGAGCTGCCAATGGCTTAGAGCTGAAATCAGTTGTCTCCGTATCATTATTGTTGTCTTTTTCACTATCCATTTCCGCATATTTGTTGTCTTAAACTTGGTATGGCTACTTAATTCCTCTTTTCTGTCACATAAATAACTACATCGTGTTAATGATGCTTATGGTACACTCTAATGGGCAAGGGATAAATAACAAACCTCTAGCTCTTCCAACAACCGAAGTGCAGCTTGATCCCTTATTCTGAGTTGCTTTCTATATTCTCTTCTAAATCTGAGGCTCCACCCGAATAGATGGCGCCAGCCGCTAATTCTTCTTGGCACTACATTTTTGATTAGGCCATAACACCCATAACCAAGACTCAAAAAGATATATGCGCATGAGGTCCCAAACCCATGTACCCACCCACTGAACCCGGCCACTACATACACCTACAGAACCACCACACTAAACGTACCCAGTGAACTTTGCTTACGCCAGTTGGTTTAACAAACTTAAATAACAGAGGAGAACATATATGCTCTTCGCAAGGATATAGTGCAATTGTAATGGTTCTGTAGAAAAAAATATATTATTGTACACGTTTTTGGTATATATGAGTTTTTATCATATTTTGTCAAATTACAACTTGAATTTTGTAATGGGCCAACATCAGTAGTAGTGATCAAGTTGACGTTAGGTTATATATGACGTCTTTGAAAAAAGGTATCAGTTTCTGGTAGGTCCATAACTACATATGTCAAATGTAAATTTACGCTTAACTTTAGTGGATCAATTAGTTGTAAGGCCCGAACCCACTGACATAGATTTGCTACTATGTTGCTCTTATGATTTTAATAACAACACCAGAAACGTATTAAGTAAAGATTTTGTTGTAACTATCAACTTAAGCTTATGGTTTATCTCAATGTCACATGAAACGCGGTACGCTTCGGTACGGAATCACGAAACGGGAACGCTGTTCGCGGGGTCCTTAAAATTCGGTACGAAAGGGGGTAGGCTCATTTCGGGACGCCTCGGTTCGCTTTGGTTCGATGTACCATATAATTTGGTACGATGTACCATATTATACTTACATTTATATAAGTTTTAATAGGTTTATATATATTAAATTTACAAACTTTTATTAATTTATCATTATATTTAATAATCTTAATTATATACTTTATACAAATGTTGCAAATTTTGTAATTTAGTTATATATTTGAGAAAGCCCACTAGTAATTAACATCAAAATAATATTATTGGGTCAAATTGAATAACTGGCCCATTTATATCTTATTAGTTGGCCAGACAAAACACAGAAAAACAAATTATGTAACTTATTAGTTGACCTACGTCTCCTATCTTTCTTTCTTTAAGCCGCTTCACCCTTTTCCCTTCTTCATAACAACAGTCCACCGGAAAACACCACAAAAATCAAACCGTTGACCTTCGTTGACCGGTACGCGGATATTGGAAGTTATGTTAATATCTAAATTAAACTCATGGTTAAAGCTAGCCGTACCAAATCACTTTGGTACGCTGTACCAAATCACTTTGGTACGCTGTACCAAATCACTTTGGTACGCCGTACCATTAGACTTCGGTACGCCGTACCAATAGACTTCGGTACGCTGATTGATGTGCTTTGGGAACGCCGAATATAGCGATCCAGATCGCGATCCCGAGCGATCCGAGTCGCGATCGTACCGCGTTTGGGTACGAACGATCCGAAACGCGAAACGCGGCCGAGTCAGCGTTTCCTGTGACTTTGGTTTATCTAAATCTTTAAACTCGCAAGGGGGAAATGAGTTTTATGACCGTATCCCTTAAATATGTGAAACTTGCTAAGCCCTTCGCCAAAAGCCTAACACCACATTCATACATTCTTAGTGAATTCATAGTGTTAACCAAAGTCACAGGAAACGCTGACTCGGCCGCGTTTCGCGTTTCGGATCGTTCGTACCCAAACGCGGTACGATCGCGACTCGGATCGCTCGGGATCGCGATCTGGATCGCTATATTCGGCGTTCCCAAAGCACATCAATCAGCGTACCGAAGTCTATTGGTACGGCGTACCAAAGTGATTTGGTACGGCTAGCTTTAACCATGAGTTTAATTTAGATATTAACATAACTTCCAATATCCGCGTACCGGTCAACGAAGGTCAACGGTTTGATTTTTGTGGTGTTTTCCGGTGGACTGTTGTTATGAAGAAGGGAAAAGGGTGAAGCGGCTTAAAGAAAGAAAGATAGGAGACGTAGGTCAACTAATAAGTTACATAATTTGTTTTTCTGTGTTTTGTCTGGGCCAACTAATAAGATATAAATGGGCCAGTTATTCAATTTGACCCAATAATATTATTTTGATGTTAATTACTAGTGGGCTTTCTCAAATATATAACTAAATTACAAAATTTGCAACATTTGTATAAAGTATATAATTAAGATTATTAAATATAATGATAAATTAATAAAAGTTTGTAAATTTAATATATATAAACCTATTAAAACTTATATAAATGTAAGTATAATATGGTACATCATACCAAATTATATGGTACATCGAACCAAAGCGAACCGAGGCGTCCCGAAATGAGCCTACCCCCTTTCGTACCGAATTTTAAGGACCCCGCGAACCGCGTACCCGTTTCATGATTCCGTACCGAAGCGTACCGCGTTTCATGTGACATTGGTGTTAACATCAAGATGCAAATTTTTAAATAAGAGAAGACAAAGCAATGGATAAGATAATAGGTGGTTCAACAACATACCTTCGCTGATACTTTATGTTGTTATCTGTAAAGTATATGTATCCCTCTTCATCAAGGTCTAGATCATTTCTGAATTTCAAAGGAACCCCTTGTTGGTGTTGCCCATAATCCGATAGCAGCAAGCAACCGTAACAGAGCACACAACAAGCAAAGCAGCCCAAAAAATGCCAAGCCCGTACATAACTAAGTGACAACAATGCACACTGATCGTTTATTTTTTATAAGATTTAATGCAGCAGACGCATCGGCACTTTCCGCATACATTTACAGTACAATTGCCAGCTGCTCTCACCAACAATCCTGTTTGGTCAGGAAATTTTGGTTGATACCCCAGTGGGATGTTCTCCATTGTTGCAATCAAGTTGCCAAAACCCACACCCAGCTGCTGCAACACCTTTATGATTTCTGTTTTTTCCATTGTTTCCATTTTTTAGAGCTAGCTTTTTTCTTTCACTGCATTCATATTTCAAACAATTAGTACTTTTGGGGTCTGAATGTATATGTTAAAATTGAATAACTAATACCCAGATAGTAGAAAAGCTCACACACACATTATAAGACTGTAGAGTGTGTATAAAAGAAATATGCAATGAACTTACCAACAATGGTGAACACAATCTATAACCTCTTCACGAAATAGATTTTGGGCCTCCTTCAAGCACCTCACTTGTTTGCCACAACCGTGTTCTCTAATTAGCCGATCAGTTTCTGGTAGGTTGATGAGTTACTGGTACCGCAGACTGTAACAACCGCGAAAGAGCACTGTTAGTAAAGACACTTTCAGCTAACTGTTAACAACGCAGTTTAGAATAAGCGGTTCTTACTTTCATCTATAGGACATGCGAGTTCTTCGGCTTTATTGCCTAGTTCTTTGTTGACAGTGATACTATATACAACACTTGTCTCTTAAGACAGATCAACGTATATGTCCGTGTATGTCACCTGAAAATTAATATGCGTAGTAAATTGTTTGACAGTATACGATCTGACCTCAAAGACATGGTTTAACTTTAATAAAATAGTACTAAAGGTGTAAAATGCATACGAAAGTTTACCGCCCTGCTGACAAAACAAATCGACAAAATTATTTGTAAATAATATAAGACAACGCAATCTCACAAAAGGTACGGGGTGTTGGATTATGGTAGTCGGATAGCACTTGTATGTTACGAATATGTGAGCCTATTGGGGGCACACACGTTAATACACGGAGAATGCGTTTAATACTTCACAAATATAAACCGAGGGACTAAATTGGACAAAACTCGAACTCCAAGGGGAACACCAAAGTGGCCGGCCCCTATGGGAGGTTCTAGATGGGTTTTGTGTTCAATTAGCATTTAAGGAGGCCCATGAAGAATTAGGGTTTGGGTGCCTATATAAACACCCATAACCTACTTCATAAATTGCTCATCCTAAAACCTTTCCTCCTCCATCCCTCACCAA
>BQNB010013963.1:0-44786 GCA_026074375.1 Tanacetum coccineum | reverse complement strand
ATCATCCATTCCATCCATTCTTTCTCTCTAACATCACAACCCACATCTCACTCTTGTTCTTGGTTTGATCATAAGATTACATGTATCTACAAACTTAATGATGAGGAAGGTACGGATTGATTGCCAAATGCTACCATTTTTGAAGAACTTATAAGGATGAGGTATGAAAAACTTTCATAGAAGCTTACATTCTATAAGGCATTCTTTTCTTCTTAATAGAAATTCCTTATTCAAACCATTTTGCAATGCCTAAGTGCTAAGACTACTGCATGGAATGAATTTGAGAGAATTCGTATTTTCAGGTAAATAAATTTATTATAATTTATTCTTATTTTTACTGTCAAATAAAAAAAATTTATTTTTACTTTTACCTGATTCGGCAATTTCATGTTCCTAGTCAAATTCGAATCACACTTTGGATATTTATCCATTTTAAAGTTTGAGAAATCAATAATTTCATATTTTAGCTTCGAGAGCTTATTTATATTTTTCATTTTAATACTTTTGATCTTTTATCCGCGTTTAGCCAAAAACGCGTCAAAATGATGTTTTTACAAATATTAATATTCTAACTACGTGTTTTAAAAACAAATATTGTGGAATAAAGGTTTTAGAAAAATAAAAATAAAAATAAAAATATAATTTATAAACATAATATAAAAATCAAACACCCCTTTTCTTTTAATATGCTCCATCAAAACTAAAAACCAAACACCACTTATTATATTTTACTCCTACTAAATCCTAAACCAAACACACTCATTTTATTTTTGATCCATTATCATTTAAAAGCCTATATAGCAATTTTGAGTCCAACAACCCACACCCTTAATTTCTTTTGTTTGTTAATAGACCAAGCCCACATCTCACTCCTTTTGCTTTTGTCTTAGAATAGAATAAGCGAGCCCAAGCCACCCACCACAACACTCAACAAGAACAATGGACTCAACTATTCTTCCACGTCTCTGTTTGTTCGACGAACAGTAATCCCAACACCATCACCATAGCCAAAAATCCAATTAACCAATTCCAGTACTACTCGCCAAACACACAGCGCATAAACTAAACACACACACATAATTCTGGTGTTCCTCAAATTTAATCATGCAAGGGTTTTTTACTAGATTCTTGATTTTGGAAAGATTTTGTGTGTTGATGGTTGATGTTATTGATTTGATGTTCAATTGGTGCAATAAGGTTTTAATTGCAAGACTTGTTTTTAATGAAAATAAGTTAGGTTTGATCTTTTTGGAGGTTGATTAGTTTCCGGTATAAATACAAGGATGGATAAGGGAATTTTTTGTTTAATCAATTAATTTATTCTATTGTGTTGTAAACCTATTTTAAAAAACTCCTTTTTCATTGGTTAATTTTTATACTAATGCGTGTTGCTTGATTTTGATCTTTATAGCATGCATGTTCATTGAGTTTTGTTTTGGGATTTTGGGTTTATCATAAACATCATGGGTTGCACCGGGGGAGATTTGTGAAAGATGGAGATGTTTATGGCAGGTGCGAGAGTGGTATCTCTCTATCTACTCTGGGTGGGGTAGGTGTGGGATGGGGGTAGAGATCCTAGTAGTTTAGGTCGTTTGCAGTGGAACATCACTACACTCACACGGATATGTTATTAGGATATGTTATGGCATTGCAAGTGAATAATTGATGATTTGGTTAAGTTTTGGAAGGGTTTTAATGTAGTTTTAGGGACTGTTTTGAGGCCAGTAGCAAAACGTGGCTTTTACCAATAACTTTTGTCCTGGTTCCTATGAATAAATTACTTGTTTGGATAGATATATTTATAATGTTCATGTGGCTAATTGGATGGTTTATCAACTCCTCCAGATGTGGGAGTTATGGCCGTTTTACGATTGCTAGTCAAATCTAGAATATTGTTTGGAAAATGAGTTAAACTCCAAGTTAATTCTCTAAAATGTAGGATAGGAAACTTAATCTCAGTAGTATACATCTTAATCTAACTTCTCCAAGTGGATTCACTTTAATAGCTATTACAGTTTGGAAAATACGTAAAAATTAGTGTTTGGTAGGAAAATTTGGGACTGCTGCAGACCAGCAGTATAAATGGGTTAATTGCAGCAAACATTTAGCCTACAAAGGTCTGGATTATTTGATGAGGTTGTAGAAATAAGTTCAAGGTACATGTGCCGAATAGGATAGATCCATATCTCCTCCGGATGAGTGAGATATGACCGATTTACGAAAACTAGTCAGTTCTGAACTACTGTTTGAAAAATGGATTTAACTCCAGATTTTTACACTAAAGTTTTGGGTTTTTAAAATATGGTTAAATACTAGAAATCATAAGATTTCATCTCTCTTTGGTCATGAGTAGCTTGCATTCTTTTCTTGATCTGAATGACCTTCTCAGTTGTCTCCTAGACCATTTCTGGACCGGTAAGTTGAACTTGTCCGACCTCGGCCCAACAAACAGGTGAACAACACTTCCATCCGTAAAGTGCCTCGAATGGTGCAACCTTGATGCTAGCGTGATAACTGTTGTTGTAAGAAAATTTAACTAGTGGCAAACGTCTAACCCAACCATTTCCAAAGTCGATCACACAAGCACGTAGCATATCCTCGAGAGTTTTGATAGTTCTCTTGCTTTGTCCGTCAGTTTATGGATGATATGCAATACTCATATACAAGTTAGTACCCAAGGCCTTCTGAAGTGATCTCCAGAAATTTGATGCGAACCTAGGGTCACGATCACAAACGATTAAGACAGGTATTCCATGCCTCGTGACTACCTCCTTTAGGTATATTCTCACCAATCTATCCATGGAATCGGCTTCTCTCATTGGCGTAAAGATTGCAAACTTAGTAAGTCGGTCAACAACCACACAAATGGTGTCATGACCTTGCGACGACTTAGGAAGCTTTGTGACAAAATCCATGGTGACATTGTGTAACATCCCCCAAAAATCAGGACAACGCAGCGGAATGGTAACATTAGGGTGCTACTTCAGGGCACAAAACACAAGTCACGGAAAACGACCTTAAAATGGACGTTTTAAATAAAGTCATATTCTATTTAATAAAAGATCAGAGTTGCAACAGGTTTCATTTATAATGTATTAGAAAACATTGTCAAAACGTTTGTCGAATGGTATACAAGTTATTAAGCCTTCAAAAATATATATCCGCGCGACTCGAATGCTCCCAATGCTCCACTAGCAAAATAGTAACCTGAAAATACATGCTAAAACGTCAACAATAATGTTGGTGAATTCATAGGTTTAAGTAAAAAGCAGTATTGAAATAATTTAAGAAATATTTCAGAAGAAAAGTAGCGTTACAACATTTAAAAGTGTTATTTCCGAAATCCAAGTAGTGATTCAGTAAATCAAGAAGTATTTAAAAGTGGACCACAAGATCGAAGTAATGGTGGACTAAGTACATATTCCGAAGTCCAAAACAAGTAATGTAGACAAGAGAAACACATTCATCAAGTCTAAGTATTTATTATTGCACTAAGCTCATGACACCGAAACCTTAACGTACTTCAATCAATAGATTGGAATGCCCCGTAAAAGTAGGATGTTCTGCCAAACATCCTAGAAAGTAATCTCAAATGTTCAATGCACCATAAGTCAGCTTGTGACCCCAAAGAAAGGTGGGGATTGTCAATCCCGATAGATCTATCCACAACACTCGCGCTCACGACACTAGCAACTGACGGTTCATGATAAATAGGGGACTTAAGTGGCAGAGAAGGTACTTAGGCAATAATGTAATCAGGAAATAGCATACAGTTTGAAAAACACTTGTGTCCGTAGTAAAACAATCATGTCTAAAATTCACGGTTTCAAATATAGTATACACATCTCAAATTATGATAACAAATCAAGCTTTAGTAAAAATAACCATGTAATGCTTACGTATAGAAATCAATAAGTTTATGTAGTAAAACGAGCATGTATTCCCCTCGCGGGTTTATAAAACATTGAAAAGATTGAAATGCGAGACTATGAACTCACAAAGTATTGAAAGGTAATTATACTGTAGTAAAATATACAAGTTTGTAAACGAGCATGTATTCCCCTCGCGGGTTTATAAAACATTAAAAAGATTGAAATGCGAGACTATGAACTCACCTTGAGTGAATGGAAATCAACAAGTATTCAAAATAGAAAATGCGTCACGAAGGAATCCGAAGGCAACCTAATCCAATATAGGTCGTATAAGTACTAAACACTTTGATTATTTATAGGTCGTATAGCTCATCATACTATCGTTCGGGCTATCATAATTAAGAGGTCGTGTAGTGAACGTATGAGGAGCTAGGACACTTTAAATCGTAAATCCAACAACTCGTCGATACGCCATCCGAAGAGGCCTCATTATGAAACTCCCTAGTAATATAGTACTTTGATAACCACATAATATTCTATATAGCTCAATCACCAACTAATGGTTTTGGTAAAATTGTGTTTAATAAGTTAAAACGTTTATAATTACCGTTTTAGTAAAACTAGCATAACTTTTGCGTTTTAAGCCCGATTCTCGCGTTTCTTATGCCCATCTTTTCGTATTAGGACGAGTTATCATAATTTGACATTTTTCATATTTTGACCCTCTGGTGAACAGTAACTTTTACTGTTCACATCAGACGTGAGTTTTATAAAAATCGTATTCGTCGTCGTAAAACCCGTAAATGTCGTATTTTATTCGTTATAGCTCCGTTTTTAGTGATTCTTTCGAGGACGTTCTCGTATTTGAAAGTTCTATATATTTATGAGGTTTACAAAAATATAACTTTCTGTCATGAATAGTAACTTTTATAAAAATAGTTTTATAAAAGTTTTAATTGTCGTAAACTCGCGAAATTCATAACTCATTCGTTATTAATTGAAAAATTACGATTCTTATCATTTTGGAATCCTAAAAATATGTATTATTTGTTAAAAATATCAACACTTGCTGTTTATAATTTTTATAAAAATGTTTTTATAAAAATTTACTTACGACTTCGTTTATTAACGTATAACTCGTTTTTAACGTAACTTTTTCGTTATTAATCCGTTTAACAAGTTTCTTACCTTTTCGGAATCGTCGTGAAATGTATTATCTTATAAAAATATAAAATGGATATGTAAAAATTCGAATTTTGGACAGAATGTTTGCTTGAGTTTGTTGAATCCATTTTTGATCTTTTCTTTATACTTTACCACTTTTGTATTTTACCACAAGTCTCATATATCATATATATTATATATCATCCTTATATTAGCATTTACTTGTCCATAATAGTCCTCATGTGTCCAAGTTATCAAGGTTACAAATCCATGATAACACTTAAAATCATAACTTTACTTAAGAAATCTCTAATTTACTAGTTTTGTCCATAATCATATTTATACATAACCAAGAGTGTAAATCACTTGTGTGACTATTTTAACATGATGTCAATAACATCATAGGATATATAAATGTGTACATTATGATGACAACAATTAAAAACTTCTCTTTACATGTTAATAATCCTAAATGGTGATATAAGCTAAATAGAATAATCATATGCATAAAAATGAATATTGTAAGAACATAAAGAGTTCAAGTAAACCTTATGAGGTATGATGATGATGATGAGCTAGTGCTAAACCCTTGTTTAGCCACAAAACCAAAGCTTGCACAAATAAACCCTTACTTTCTTAACAAAAACCCTAACTTCCTTTTACTTGATTATTACTTGAATATGGTTAGCCAATGCTTGCAAATGCCTTAGTATATCTTAGGATAGATGTGTATAGGAGTGTATGGGTTGTAGAAAAAATGGTATGGATTTGGTTGTATGCTTGCTTGATGCCGTGAGCAATAGAGAGCAAAAAGGGAGGTGATTTATGATTTATTTGCTAAGTGTTTATACATGTATGACTTCTCTCATCACTAGATACATGAATATATATACAAGACTTAGTCAAGGGGACAAAGCATGGTCCAAGGGATGGTCTTTGGTCTTAGGTATGGCCTTGGTCTTGGTCCAAGTCAAAGAGACATGAATGACTAGGTGTGGTGTAGTATTTATGAAGCATGGTGTTTATTTGACCAAAGTGGAAGAGTTTCATGTATATATATGCTAAATTTCGGCATACACATACATATGATATATATTTTGAGTAAACTTTATGTATTGGGTATAAAAGTGGGTATTTGTTGAAGCGTAGAAAAGTTTTTGTGGTTCCGGGAATGCCTAAACGCAATTTATCGCGAAACGTATACACTTTACGTATCCGATAAAAATAAAATGAACAAAGTTAATAATTATCCTCAAAATAATTACTTAACCCTTGTTTGATGTAAACATTTAATTGATTGATGCCCGTTTACATTGAACGCTAATTTTTAGCTTACGCGATTTAGCTTAACATTTATGATTTAAAGCGAACGCGTACGAGAAAAGAAAAAAATAAATAGTGAAAAATGATAAAATGAATGATGTCATAAAATGACCTGAAAATACGGAATGTTACAACTTCTTGTCATTTGTTCAAATTAAAAAAAAAGAAAAAAAATTCACAAAAAAAATTACCTCAGCTTAAATATTTGGATGATAAGCCGAAATTGGATGGGCTTATGCACTCACTAGCTTGTTAAAAACAAGCTAGAGCACATTGCGGATTTATCGACGTCGTCAATGACTCTAAAACACAGGGTGTTATAGACTTCCCCCGTTAAACGAGCCTTGTCCTCAAGGTTATGATGCAGCACTTGACGACAGGGATAATGGGGATAGTATGGTGGGTGATGATGCGTGTGAGCGTTACGCATATATCGCATATTTCATGACTTTTTGAATTGGGTAAGTCCATTCACTGCAGTCTCCGCATGTGATACATCGAGTGTACTATGTCATCATGATACTGGTAGTTCACTGTTTAAATCTTTATCAATTAATCAAGAACCATTACTGTTGAAAACATTATGGGCCACCCCCCCCCCCCTCCCCTTGCGCGGCACACGCTCAGCCATCATGACTGGTTCTGAATCTAATGCGTGCTCTAATCTAAAGATAAAGCTCAGACTACGGGACTCTTCTCGCTGTCATCAGTTTAATCTGGTCCGAGCTACTATGAGATCATATCGAGTCGGCTATTACATGGATTGTCTCGATAGACATATGTAATGCCCTTGTACGATCATAGTGTGAAGTCTTGTCATAACGGTCACACTGTGATTAAGGCGGTTTCTATATGTGCAGAGAGCACTTATGCTTCATTAGTTGTGATTAGGTAGCTCTATCATGTCAAACACGAAAGTATTAGTGGAGCAATGCCTTGACTCATGACTATGTAATTGAGAAAACTCAAGCTAATTGTAGTGATACGCGTTTATCCACGATATAATTATCTACGATATAAATCCCTATGATGGTTTCTAAAACTCTACACTAGGGCCAAAACTAGTTTGTAGCTAATCCCTTCGCTCCTTAATGTTGCCATAAAAGCGCTGACTAGTCTCACACATTATCTTATTGGTTTATTTTAAGCAGACGTGATTACCTTAACAGTAATTAATCGCGTGGTAGATCAGTACATTGAAGATTCTACTGATCAACTCTTACGATCAAGTCACAGATCGGGTAAACTCAATCAAAGTTTATGAAGTAGTAAGCTGTTTAGTATGGTACGTTGATGCCGTGAGGCGCATCTCAGTACGACTAAAGTGTCTTGAGCGAACTCCATCTGGTCAGGTAGTTGAGGCGATTTGATCGTATAGACTGTCAGTGTTGTGTGTGTGTGTATAGATTGTTTAATAGTGTATCAGGATTGTGTGTATCCCCAATTCACCCCCCCACTCTATAGATATGTGTGTTATGAATATCGTACAATTAAAGATACTGAGTCTGTGAGATATGTATAAGTCTTTTAGCATGTTGACTGAACCTACAGGGGCGTTGGTTTTTAGGTCGATCTATGACTCAGGGCATAGAGCATGGTCTAGAGGTAACATAGAGACTTTGATCTATACATAGTGTCTCAAGTGCTGAAAATGTCAAATATTCGTAGGGCATGAAGCGTATGCACGATGGCTGATGTATGGAGTTCAAAGTATTGTGGTGTGTATAATTTTTGGACTTTACTAGAAAGTAGAAAGTTAAAGTAAGGTTGACAAAATTTTCACAACACATTGATTTGATAGGTAATTTGAAATTGTTCGTACAACGGAAATTTAAGAGAAATACAACGAGGACTCCTAAGGAGGTAAAGTCTAAGATAGTTCCAATAGATGGATTTATTAGGCAAAGCGAGACAACTTTCTCTTTTAAGCTTTGATCTCATCTTTAATGTTGTTAGGGTCTTGATCGGTTTCCCTTTCTCTTAAGGTATGCACCACTCCATGTGCTCCAGTACCGCATTGGTTTTTATTTGATTCGGTTTTAGCTCTGGGCAATCCCCCTTGTAGTGCCCTTGATTCCCACATTCATAGCAATTAACCTTCTGACTTGTCCCCGTGCCTCTTTGGTTGTTAGTAGTATTGTCATTTGTAGGTCTCCTACAGTTACGGACCAGATGGCCCACTATGTTGCACCTGTGGCATTTGGGAGGACATGGACCATCATGATGATAGTTGCATTTAGGACACAATGGCTTGGACTCGCCGTAATATTTCTTCTCCCCGTGCCCGGACATGGGCGCCAACGTGTGCATAGAATGCAGTGATATTTTGGTAGTGGGTGGGTTTGTTGTTAGCGTAATAAACTAAATATGATCAAGCTGAGCGCTGAGGGTCAGGTGGTGATAACAATGATGTGATAAAAGACTGTGCTTGTAGAGTTTGAGATACATGATATGTATATACTCGGTGTGCGTCCTAATGCTTTGCTCAGTATTTTACCTCTTGTTCGGCTGTTGTTGGTTCTGATTGTTCTTGGAAGTGTTATTCAAACTTACTTTGTTCTCGCGGGCGTTTAGAAGTGAGAATGACGATTTACTTGATTCGTATGAAAATTAACGTTTATTTGAACATCATGATTGTGTAAGATTAATCTTGAAGTGTGTCAGACTTCAATCACTTATAACCAGGTGTGCGTTCGTTGATTTCCTAGCAACAGTAGGAATTCTACACTCAGGGTCATGTGATCAACCTTCTTGCAATTCACGTCCTTTATATGTACATTGCCCATTGTGGTTACCTTCCCACTTTCTCTTGTTGTTAGCATTCCCTGCTACCTTGCATTCTTGTTGTTCAGTTATCCTTAAGTGACTCAACATTCTCTGATGGTGGTGATGATGAAGGTAGTGTAGCAGCAACTCGGTAATGCCTGCCTTAGTAAATGGTGATCGTGGAGTATGGTGTTAAATAGACATCCGTACTGCACGGGATTTGGTCTCAAAAGACAAGATGATATGGTGTGGAGAGGTGGGTGATGTAGAAGCAGGACTTATTCAGTCTCAAATGCTCTGTATTCTCAGTGAGGGGAAAGATCATCGTAGGTTACAGCAGAAGGGTCGGCCGGAGCTAGGTGCTCCTCCTCCTCCTCGTCCTCCTCATCCTTCTCAACATCATCATCATCGTTGTCATCATCAGATGACTCGTTATCATAATTGTCTCATCCGTCGGCAGGATGGTCAGCAGGATCCTCCTCAGGGTCCTCCTTATCCTCTTCCGGATCGGAGTTAGCAATGTAGCCTGGTGATAGGGCTGTAGGAGAGGCATCAGCAGATAGAGGCTGATCCTTCATTGGTCCATCTAGCTCCTCATCAGAAGCTCACTGGAATCTCTATGGCTCGGAACTAATATGAACAGATGTGTAGGTAACTGTCGATAATGAAAACATAACAGCTTGCAACGAGCAAACTTACATTATATAAATATATTATATTAGGTTGGTATGGTAAATACGAGTATGCACTCTATGAGAATAAATAATGATGGTAAGGTATCATATTCGATAGCTTAATGTTTAGGTATCATTTAGAAACTATGAGCTTATAGTACTACCTTGCCTAAAGGAATGCTCCAGTATTTATATAAATAACCCTTATATAAATAATTATAGAATACACAAGGTAGGGTAAGTATATATATATTTATACATATATATATATATACTTATATATATATACGTATATATATATACGTATATATATATATATATATATATATATATACTTAGTTCCACTGTTCCAAGTAAACAGTACGTGTGTCTGCACATATCAGGGACAAATATTCCTATAGTGGTCTTACCACTATAATTATGCGTAATTGTTTCACATAATGCCTCAGCTGCAGTACTGAATCCAAGATACTCTGAGTGGATGTTACTAGTAGACATGAGTGTAATGTTGTACAAATATGCTCTTTGTCATGGCGTACCACTGTCGCAGATGTCATCAAACAAGAACTGATCGAATGCCGGTTCTAAAATTCGCCAGATATGCGCTCAAGTGGTAGAAAGCAACGCACAAGTAAGGTAGTATGACATGGCTATAACATCTCGATTACAAGTATCATCATGAAAGGCGATAGAAATGTGTGATTCAGTCATGAATTGAGTGACACGTCTTACGCTCCCTAAGTTAAGCATGTGGTATATTTATCTCTCGTATCTAATGGACAATGCTCTGAACCTTTTACGTTCATTTTAACTTCACATTGTTATTCATGTTGTATGAATAATATGTATGGTCCTGAGGCTATGGTGCAAACCCACCATACTTGACCCCCCCCCCCCCCCCCCTGGCTCTAGTGTTCATCTATCCCATAGAAAATCTGTGTACTTTGAAAATGTTTGATGTATGCAATGTTTGTGAAAATGGCTATAGTCTAGGGTAAAATATGCAACTCATAGTTCTCATATAGTACGGTTGGGTCCTCGAAGTGACTCAATCTGTATACATGCCCCAAAATGAGCTGGTTAGAGCGGTAATGTAGTGTGTCCTGAGGAGCAATGCGTTTTAATCTCATCAATAACTCACTGTTTCTGAACAGATCTATGAGTACGAGTAATACGACATCATGAAGTGATGTACAGTTGTAGCTAAAATGATACTATCTTTGAAAAGTTGTTCATAGGACTCCTAACTTTGTCACCATCTTCCAATATACGAGAAGCATAGCTCATATAGTCACATGCTAGGAAATCATACTCTGAACTTTAATACGGTAGTGCTACATTAATAGTCTGGTGAGTGTCTGATAGGTACTATTTGCATAAGTATATAGAAATCAGCTAATATCACCGAAGCTATGTTTATAGGCCTTATGCTATAGAGTTTACAAGTGATATACGGCTACAGAGACTCAAGACTAGAGTCAACTGCACACTAAACATAGCGCCCCCCTCATATTGCAATGACTATGTGAAGATAGAGCGCTTTATCTCCTGTATATAAATGTACCTATAAGAGTGGTTCCACGGAGTATATGTAATGAACAATGTAGTGTTTAGATCCAGCAAGATAACATGTATATACTCAGTAGTGCTACCTTATAACATGAGCACAATATCCTATATGTTCAACGTATGATGATTATAATGAGCCTACAATATTGATCTCCAGAAAATGTTGGTTGGCGGTCATACCTACTTATTTATTAATTGAATGTCACATATATCCAGAATAAATGACTATTACCTAAGTATACTCGAAAGCCCTAGAATTCATGTGTGTGTGACGATTACTGTCTAAGTCTATAGGATACTGCTAGACGCTAGATCTGTTAAAGTATGTGCCATTTTATATCGAATAGGAACACGGTGAAAGACAATGTCAACGTTTACGTGTTCAGTTTGTAGCCCGTGAGTCTCGACCAGCTCCATTGTCCGAGTCATTAGATCCTGTGAATTCTAGTAATGGTGGTTGGGTGTCTGCTGATACTAACTTCGATACTGGGCGTATAGTGAGAGCTAATCACAACAGCTAGCAGCGCGGGGTCTTGGTTCTACTGTTAGCCCTCTCAGATAGCATGCAGTCATTTACTGATATATCATTACGTATGGCGGCACCTCCAAGTGATTTACAGTTTCATGAAACTAAGCTAATCAGTAATTATTCTTAAAAGTCAAGTATGTCCTGTTTACTTTGTTCCAAACAGTAAACAAGTATTTTATCTCAATGCATGAACAGTAAAGAAGTGCATAATTCATTTGTAAATCAACCATGTAATGCATTGATAAACAAGATGTATAGACGCACTAAGTCACTCAACTAGACTAATTAAGAAACACTCTCGTGTCTATCTTGACTGTTGCTACTGACTCCAATAAGGCTTGATAAAAACAAGGATCATGTAAAAAACCGGTGGGGATATGAACTCACCTTGAGTTCTGATAATTCCAAATAATGCAGAAAAAGAGTCACGTTAAAAGATCAAATGGTTGTTCAAAATTCACGGTTTCAAAGGTAGGTATTCAACGATCTCAAATCATGTAGTAACAAATCAAGATTTAGTAAAAATAGTCAGGTAATGCTTACGTATAAAAATCAATAAGTTTATGTAGTAAAACGAGCACGTATTCTCACCCCGAAAACAGTTTATGAAAACCATTAAAAGAGAAAAGGTGGGGCTATGAACTCACAAAGTATTGAAAGGTAATTGTACTGTAGTAAAATATACAAGTTTGTAAACGAGCATGTATTCCCCTCGCGGGTTTATAAAACATTGAAAAGATTGAAATGCGAGACTATGAACTCACCTTGAGTGAATGGAAATCAACAAGTATTCACAATAGAAAAATGCGTCACGAAGGAATCCGAAGGCAACCTAATCCAATATAGGTCGTATAAGTACCGAGTACTTGAATATAATCTTATAGTTGTTACATCGTACTATCGTTCGGGCTATCATAATCTAAGAGGTCATGACATGACGTTCGAGGAGTTAGGACACTTTAAATCGTAAATCCAACAACTCGTCGATACGCCATCCGAAGAGGCCTCATTATGAAACTCCCTAGTAATATAGTACTTTGATAACCACATAATATTCTATATAGCTCAATCACCAACTAATGGTTTTGGTAAAATTGTGTTTAAGAAGTTAAAACGTTTATAATTACCGTTTTAGCAAAACTGGCGTAACTTTCGCGTTTTAAACCCGATTCTCGCGTTTCTTATGTCCATCTTTTCGTATCAAGACGAGTTATCATAAATTGACATTTTCGAATTTCGGACCTACTGGTGAACAGTAAAAATTACTGTTCACATCAGACCTTATATATATTTTTATCGATTTAATTGTCGTAAAACCCGTAAACGTCGTATTTTATTCGTTATAGCTCCGTTTTTAACGATTCTTTCGAGGACGTTCTCGTATTTGAAAGTTCTACATTTTTATGAGGTTTACAAAAATATAACTTTCTGTCATGAATAGTAACTTTTATAAAAATAGTTTTATAAAAGTATTAATTGTCGTAAACTCGCGAAATTCATAACTCGTTCGTTATTAATTGAAAAATTACGATTCTTATCATTTTGGAATCCTAAAAATATGTATTATTTGTTAAAAATATCAACACTTGCTGTTTATAATTTTTATAAAAATGTTTTTATAAAAATTTACTTACGACTTCGTTTATTAACGTATAACTCGTTTTTAACGTAACTTTTTCGTTATTAATCCGTTTAACAAGTTTCTTACTTTTTCGGAATCGTCGTGAAATGTATTATCTTATAAAAATATAAAATGGGTATGTTAAATTTCGAATTTTGGACAGCAAGATTGATTGAGTTTGTTAAGTCCATTTTTGATCTTTTCTTTATACTTTACCACTTTTGTATTTTACCACAAGTCTCATATATCATATATATTATATATCATCCTTATATTAGCATTTACTTGTCCATAATAGTCCTCATGTGTCCAAGTTATCAAGGTTACAAATCCATGATAACACTTAAAATCATAACTTTACTTAAGAAATCTCTAATTTACTAGTTTTGTCCATAATCATATTTATACATAACCAAGAGTGTAAATCACTTGTGTGACTATTTTAACATGATGTCAATAACATCATAGGATATATAAATGTGTACATTATGATGACAACAATTAAAAACTTCTCTTTACATGTTAATAATCCTAAATGGTGATATAAGCTAAATAGAATAATCATATGCATAAAAATGAATATTGTAAGAACATAAAGAGTTCAAGTAAACCTTATGAGGTATGATGATGATGATGAGCTAGTGCTAAACCCTTGTTTAGCCACAAAACCAAAGCTTGCACAAATAAACCCTTACTTTCTTAACAAAAACCCTATTGATGTTATGTATTTTTGATATACTTGTAGAAGTCTAGGATCTTCCTTTTGAAGCCACGTTATTTTAATTAAGAACCAAAATCGACAAACAAGCGATGGAACAATATAACAAGTTTGATACTTATTTTTCATAAATAAACAGACTCAAATGCAATAAGAGATTTCGTGCCTATTTGTTTCCTTTTGTCGCATATCCGTAGCATCATTGTTAGTGCAATTGATTTTATAATCTAAATGATCTTCTTCCTTATGCTTGTGTTTGGTTGAACTACTTGGAACATGCTCTTGTATAAATGTTCTTATTTCTCATATTGTTTATGTCTGAATCCTTGAATGATTGTTTGTAAACTGAATCGTTTATGCTTGTGGTTGGTTTTTATGCAATTCATACTTCTTCATTTTCATTTTCTTGTTGTATTAAGGAGTGTTTGGAATAATCAAAATATGTAGGGTATAAGCGTTGAATCTTACCCATGTGATTTTGGATTAATCTAGTATGACCAATTGATCAACAATATAAGTGAAAATCAGGATTAGAATTCATTTTGTTCACTACTAGAGGATTTTAGATTTTAGGAACCTTGGCTGCTGCAAGCCGGTTCTGTTTGCAGCAAAGCCGGTTCTGTTGAACCAATGGAACCGGCTAGCCGGTTCTACAGTAGGCATTTTTTCCGTTTGGGGTAGTTATTTACTTTTTAATCCAACACTTAAATTCAATTATTTAGACTTGTATTAAGGTCGCCTAATAGTTGGTTTTGATCTATCTAGCTCTTAAGTCCTTCAAAATTTCATAGATCTATCCAATATTTGCTAAACGCGTACTATGCCTTGTTTAAGATAGTTTCAATCTATAACCTCTTCATTTCTTAGTTTTATTTTCCTTATTTATTGTATCTCTAATTGAAAACATGTTCTGATCATATACATTGTCTATCAATGTGTCTACTTTTAAGTTCATTCGTGTGAAAAATAACTTGAACAAGTTTGACTTTCGTACTTGTTGGTATAAATGTATAACTATCATGTTTGTGAAATGATATTCTTGCTTCTATCTTGTACTAACCCATTTGGAGAATTATATTATAGGTCAATAAGGATCGATATCTTTATAAAGCTAATTTGTGCTCATTCACACAAGTTATCCTTCTTTGATCATATTTTTACAAAAATCATCATCACCACTTTACTAATAAGCATACATTGTTAGTTGCTTGCATTGTCATCATCATCTCCCGCTACCTATTTTACTACACACAAAATTTTCATATCTAGCACCTCTATTGCTTCATCAACCCAACAAGGTAAGGTTTTGAGTTAAACCCTTTTACTAACTTGAGTCTTCCACCGAGTCTTCGTTACAAAAAGAATCATCATGAATCCTCCCTCTACCACCACCATAACCCAACCATACTAGTAACTCACACAATTTCAACCCAATGAAGTGTTATATCAACCTTTTCACATTCCTAACACTCATAATTAACTTTTGCCAAAAGCCAAGTGAATTTCATAATGAAATGCGTCTCATTCTCAGCCACACCCTTAAAACCTTTAAACCACTCCATCAAAACCAACCACGATGATGCAAGTAGTAGGATTATACTTTTTTTACTTCTAATTTACTTCCTATGAAGTTCTTATTTAGGAAATCAAATTTTGCAATCTAGTTTTAGTAAATCATATTGCATCATATATACATTTTATTATATATGACTTCATCGAAAGACGAAGTGCATATTACACTAAGTTTTCTTTTTGTAGGTTCAAGCATATACACTGTGGTATATGGCTTACTCATCCAAGGATGAAGTTTGCATCATTCATTTTTATTTTTGTAGGACGCCCTCGAGCAAGGGGGAGAATTCGTCAAGAAATCATATTGAGTCGTCTATGTGACATATTTGTCTACGGACAAAAGCTATTATTGCACTAATCTTTTGTTTTGTAGGATCATACTTGACGCCCTCGAACAAGGGGGAGCTTCCGTCGAGCTTTCATAGCATGCATCTTATATACACTTTGTTGTATATATTTTACTCATCCAAGGACGAATCTAGTCTTGTACTTATTTTTGTAGTTTTTTAATCATATCTTGACGCCTCGAACAAGGGGGAGAACTCGTCAAGGGGGAGCATGCACGCATTCATCATCATTCTTAATCTTCATCAATCTTTTGTGTTTCGACCAAAAAGAAGATGTTAAGCTTTCAAACTTTAATCCATGGATCCGCTATAGACCAAGGACAATTACCTAGAGGATGCAACAACATAAGGAGTTAGAGTAGACCATTTAACTTCACTAGGGATGATGCAAACTCGCCTTTTCGGGGAGAAATGAAGTTAAACTCCAAGGACACGCCCTTTTTGTTTCGACAAAAGGGGGAGAAGAGTGTAAACGGAGAAGGTAATGTAAAAGGTATTATAGGGATACAAATAACTTTTACATTTACTAATAATACTTTTACATATTTTGTCTCATCACATAAGGGGGAGATTGTTAGTGCAAATATTACGGTATTTAATCTACACATTCTCGTTTGTTTTGATAATGACAAAATTGTGACTTGTAATACATATCGTTAAATGTACAAGTTACTCGTAATCATATTTCGTCTCAACATACATCAACATCTATCGACGTCTCGTATCCTCGTATGTTACAACACAGGTTCGTACATGTTTGTTATGTTGCATTATGATCAAACCTCATTTCACACTTTGCATATTTTTAAACACAAGTAGCTTACTTTTTAAGTATATACATATTTTACTTAAACACATTTCTTAAAAAGAAAATGCTTGTAATATTATACCTCATCCATGACATACCATAACTTTAAATATCTTAACAAATGCTAGATAAAATCCACCTAAGATTACAAATGATCTTTCAAGATTTTCCAAATCTATCAAAAAACTTAGATTGTTATTAACTGTAGGCCGTGCCCTTGTAATTATATGAGTGGGGGGGGGACGTTGAGGTTCCATTGGCTGCCGGTTCCCTTCTTCAATAGCACCGGCGGAACCGGGCTACAGTAGATTTTTAGCCTATAAATACCAAGATATTTCTCACCATTTGAGCACACCTTTCACACACATTTTCTCTGTATTTCTTACTCATTTAGATTAGTAGTAATAGTCATTAAACACCCTCATTCTCATGTGATCATAATGTTTCTAACATTCATCTTGTTGTAAGCATACTCTTATGATGATCCAACCAAAGCAAGCCTTGAAGATCTTGCCATTTCCATCCACCACCAAACATACCCATATGAAGATCTACAAGATTGGAGATCTCATCATCTACATCCATTTAAAGGCTTCTCATCAATGGAAGTTAATTTAGATTAGGCATTCATATCCATTAGACACACTTGTCGTGGATCATCATTCTATACTCATTTGTATAATCTCTTTGTATCATTTGATTTAGACAAGATGTTTTTTGTTTGTGCCATAAAACACACGGTTTGTTATGTTGGGCCAGAAAACATAACGGGTTTTGGGTTGTTCTAACCCTTGTGTAAAACCCGATATTTAGCTTTGTAACCGTAAAGTAAAGCGACGATGGCTTGGTTTTCCGTGTTTTAGGACACTGTATTTAGCTTAGTACCAGATAAAGTTAAGCGAATTAATGTAAGGTTTCTTTCTTCCCGTCGAGAAGGGTGTTTCTTGATACTAGTAAGTAACTCCGAGTTGGGTACTCGAGGAGGATTAGGGCGAAGAGTAGCTCCGAGACCGAACCACTATACAACATCGCGTTTGGTTTTGGATTCCTCTTTTACAAATCACCTATCTCTTTACTCGTTAATTATGTTTATGTTGTGGCTAGATGTTTATGATTGTGTTGTGACAACTTGCTTTATGTATGCTTTCCATTTTACATATAGTCATAGACTATAATTGATACTTTTCATAATAAGTCGCGATTGTTCGGGTATTTGATACGAAAGTTTTAAATTTTAATCAAAAACGTATTCACCCCCCCCCTCCTCTACGTTTTCCTCGAAACCCCTCAAAACCTTTAAGTTGTGTAACAACTTGTTTCATGACTTAACCCCGCAACTCATCAAACAAGAACTGTCTTGAAATCAAGTTATGAGTTGTTACAAAACTCAAAGTTTTTGAAGAACTGGCTCGACTTCAAGTTTACTCAAAATAAAACACCAACAATTTTTTTTTCAAAAACTTAACCTCAAAAAACTTTATAATTTAAGGCAACCAAGTACCATTCAAGCATTGATTCCCAACAAAACTAGTCGATTTAAGACCCCACAATGATTCAACTTCTAAATTTCACGATCCATAATTCCCTTAGGTTCTTCAACAAAACGAAGAGTTTTGTCGGCCTCGATCTCATCCAATGGCACATGCAGATTAGCATCCGCCAAACATTTTTTTTTCCAGATTCGACACATGGAATGTGTCATGTACACTACTCAACTCCTCGAGCAACCTCAACCTATAAGCTATAGAGCTAATCCTTTCAAGGATCTCAAACGGTTCTACATACCTCGGTGCTAACTTTCCTTTCTTCCCAAAATAAATCACGCCCTTCCAAGGCGACACCTTTAACAACACATGATCTCATACCTCGAACTCTAATGGCTTACGCCTATTACCAGCATAGCTTCTTTGACGATCTCTCACCGCTTTGAATTTTTCCTTGATCAACACTACCTTATCAGTCTTTTCTTGCACAAATTCAGGTCCAATCAAACTACTTTTTCAAATCTCTGCCTACAAAACATGCGATCTACATTTCCTCCCATATAAGGCTTCAAACAAAGCATATTGAATGCTCGAATGATAGTTATTGTAGTAAGATAACTCAGCTAACGGTAGGTGGATACCCCATCTACCACCATAGTCAATCACACATGCCCTTAACATACCTTCCAAAGTCTGAATCGCACGCTCACTTTGTCCATCCATTTGAGGATGATAAGCCGTACACTATCTAGTCGTGTTCCTAATGCTTTCTGCAGTGTCTGCCAAAACCACGAAGTAAATCTCCCATCTCAATCTAAGATGATCGACACCGTAACTCCATTCCTTGCTACTATTTCATAAATATTAATCCTTGCCAACTTCTCCTCTTGTAATCTTCTCGTATGGCTTGAAATATAAGGTGACTTGGTCAGTCTATCGACCATCACCCCAAATCATATCATTCCCACTACTTGACCTTGGAAATTTAGTGATAAAATCCATGGTAATTATATCCCATTTTCACTCAAGTATCTCAGGCTGTTGCAGCAAACCAAAAGTCTTTGGCATTGCAGCCTTCACCTCTTAAACAAGTCCAAAATTTGCTAACATAGATAGCTATATCCTTCTCTATTCATGGCCACCAATACATGTCTCCAAGGTTATAGTACTTCTTATCTGCTCCCGGGATGTACCAAGTACCTTGATCGCAAATGGGCCCTCATCCATTTCACTTCCTACCAATAGAACCTAAATACGATCCATAAAATACAAACTCTCTTCTTCTTTCCTTTCCATCTGTTGATCTAAACCATGTAGTCTTTCTGCGAGTATGTTCTCTTGCTTGAACGCCTCACTTTGGGCTGCCAGTATCATTCCTCTTACTCCATACTGAATGGTCATAGCCATCGCTCGAACACGTCTAGGTTTCACTTGTTCCTTCCTACTTAACGCATCAGTCACCACATTTGCCTTACCTGGATGGTAGCGAATTTCATACTCATACTCACTATACAATTTAATCCATAAAGTACTAACCATCATCTGCCCTCTTTTCCATTTGTTGGTCCATGTCACGCAGCATTTCTGCTGGCGCGTTCTCTACCTTGGGCGTCTCACTTGAAGTAGCCAATATCTTGTCCTTAACACCTGACTGGATAGTTATAGACATTGCTCTTACTCGTCTTAGTTTCACTCTCCCAATCTACTCAACGCATCAACCACTACATTGATTTTCAAAGTCGTCCACAAAATCCATTTCTTCAAGTCTGGAAAGCCTCTCTCGTTTATGGCCCCCACACCAATAACTTCTGATTCCTCTCAGTTAAAGGAAAGTAATGGGTTTTTTATAAAAACCAAAAAATGTCCCTTTTTTTTATAGGAAAAGTTTATGAGGAAACTAGGTAGGTAACATGTCAATCCTAAGAAATGAATCATATCCATATGGTGTCGTATGTACTCTCCCAATTCTTCCTACCTCACGCAAAGTAAACTTAGCATACAACTTCTCCTTCCTCAGTAATTCCAACACTAACTTCAAATGAACTCCATGCTTCTCTTCTTAACAAACGACACTGGTGCTCCCTCCGGAAAATGACTAGGTCGTATGAAACCTTTGTCTTGCAACTCTTGAAGTTGTTCATACAATTCTTGCATTTCCGAAGGTGCTACACGATATGGAGACTTCACGACTGGCGTCGCTCTAGGAACTAAATCTATGTGGAACTCAATTTATCGTTGCGGTGGTCATCGGCAAGTCTTTTAGAACGTATCAACAAAATCTCGTACGACGAAAGTATCACTCACTTTCGGTTCATCTACCTTCGTGTTCAATAAGGTTTTCGCGACTCCTTAAGTACGTTCACCTTGAACCCGAAGTATCTCATCACCTTCCAACGATATCCTAACCACCGTTTCATGACATACTATCACGACCTTATTCTTGGACAATCAACCCATTCCCACAAAAAAAAACCAAAGCTTCCACGACCTGACGGTATCAACAAATTCTAAGATTATGAACTATCGAATAGGATAACGAACGAATATCGAATCACGGCTAGAATACATATGGGGGATTCCATATATGCAAATAGACGTGGATCAAATGACATAAGAATCCTTTGAAAAAAGGATACATATATGTACCGAGTGAAAACGCAAACGAAAAAAAATCAACAGGCGTACCACGACAAAAGAATACTGGTTCACAAATTTATTTTTAGGAGGAGCTGTTGCCATACAACCCGCTCCCATTTTCGCCTTCTTTTTATCTCTCTACGACCGCCCAGATTTACCAGTCTCTTCCACTGCCTTCCTCTTCTCATTACTCTTTGACAAGGTACTACAACTAATCGCCTCGTCAGTAAGTATGTCGGCTCTCAGAATTGCATTCTAGATAGTTGTTGGTTGAGTCACCTTGAGCATTCCCCTAATCTTAGGCGCCAATCCCACTACATACCTCTTGATGCGTGCTGACTTAGGTGTCACCAGATGTGGAACCAGCTTGGCCAGTTCATGGAACCGATCTGTGTAAGCTGCATGGTTGGCTTCTATAATAATGTGATTCCAAAATTCATTCTCTAACCTCTCCATTTCATTACTTGGACAAAATTCCTCCACCAACAAAGCCTTAAAATCATTCCAGGTCATACCAATTGTCGCTTCACGGCCTCTTGCCTGGATTTGAGTGTTCCACCATACCAGTGCCTTGTTAACAAACGAACTAGCAGCATATCTCACCTTCTGATTCTCTGTACACCCACTGTTATCAATCACCGATTCCATCTTCTCAATCCAGCGGGTAAGTGCTATTGCACCTCCCTTTCTATCATACTCCTTAGGGTCGCATGCCTGAAATCCCTTGTAGGAACACCCATTGTTCCCACCATTCCCATTTTTGTTTTTGTTGTTGATCCCGTTGTTGTTATTGTTATTTCCGTTGTTCACGTTGTTTGTCACTTGAGTGACGATCTGGGGAATGATATTTTGCAATTACAGCGCAATGATGACAGCGATGTCGGGTTACCCATTTTTGTTGTCGTTAGTCCGTGTTCGAACCATTCTGATTAAGATAGTATTAACGCACATTAGATGAGAGGGGAAAGGTTTCTAGACCGACCATTCTATCAATATACAATCATAACTATATATATATATATACATATACATACATAATCAACCAAACAACATGTTGACATCAAATCCGCGTAATCATACTTGCAAGTCCACTTGTGTTGTGGCGCATGTATAATTATGTTGGACACTATAATTATAGATGCCCCCTTTCACAAGTGTACTCCTTCCTATGACCACACTTCTTAATGTCAACAAAACACATAACACATAGATCACCTCAACAAATCACCACATATGGAAAATGACTCAAAATCACTTAAATCATAATATTAAAATAATCCAATGAATTCCAATATTCAAAAGCAATATTCCTAATAAAATTCCAAACCAAAGTCAAACAATCTCAAAATCCTAAAATCTTAAAACACCTAAAGAGGCAGATAATCAAGCATTGATTCGAATTCCACTACCACCCGTATCTTCCATCTCACTGTCCCTAGGTCCACACTTAGCCGTGGACTTCAGATCCGAATAACTGTCGGATATGTCATAAATTACATTCTCACATATTGCTTTTAACTTAAAAATTTCTTCTTCCTCCTTGGTTGGTTTGTTCTGGGAATTTTCCCAGAAATTTGGTCTTTGTACCATCTTTAGCAGTCACTGTTGTTTCAATCTTTAATACCTCTTCTCCCTTAACTAATTTTATGGTCAACCTCTCTTCAACTATGCATGGGTACATGTTAATCGGTATACGGATCTTACGGCTACCCCGCCTTACCCAAGCCCTCGTTCCTGGTTTATAGTATCCCCTACATCCGTTTGCAATGGCAACCCCCATACGGAATTTATTATGAAGGTGAGGAGGCATAGCTAATTTATCAAGAGATAAGGCACACTAAATCAGATAAAGGCAATCAAAATAGCTAAAAAAAATTAACAAAACTACGTAAGAAAATCATGTAATTAAGGGGGAAAACGCATGCTAGTTATACTACTAAACGCTTAAGCCCTAACATACATCTACGTGAAGGACTCCTAGGTTATAGTCTAGGCTCAACCACCTACTTCTCTATAACTAAAGGCTTTGATACCAATCTGTCACACCCCGTCTAGGTGGAAACACGGGCGTAACATCATAGATATTATCACAACACAATGGTGTCAACAATAAAGAGAACTAAATGAAATAGATAAACAAATAAGACACAATGTGTCATGATAATATCTAACACAAGATAAAGGAGTCTTGCATTACGATAGCAAAGTCATACCATAAGGAAACATAATCCAAAAGTCTAAACATCCAATAAACAATCAAATAGCAAACAATTCAAATGCCAAAAAAAACTCTAGGAGTTAGACTCCGCATGCAATGCCTACGGTCTCACTAGCCACTCCTCCTAACTTCCTTATCCTCAAGAAGATTACCTGAAAATGATGCTTAAAACATCAACATAATGTTGGTGAGAGTCATAGGTTTAAGACACGATAATCAAATCCAACTGTAAATTACTGTGATAATAAAGAAAATATTGCAGGAAAATAAATGAACTATCATAAAGGCTAACATGCAAATCTAATCAATCACACAAATACCCAGCAAACGACCACAAGACATCTCATATCATGCCAAGGTCCCTGTGGTTACCCCTTAGCCCAGGCCATGGATACTCCCAAAGTAACCTTCCTGCTCGCTAGGCCACAATACCATCTACTAAACAGGCCATGGATACCCGCAAGTGACCCCCTGACTTAGTTCGCAATTCTGAATATCACATCACAAAACATGTAGCACACAACATATAATAGTCACGTATAGTCCATGCATCTTTGACAACACATTATCACAGTAATCAAAACATTTCCAAACACTTTGCATCATTTCCACCCCAATAAATCATAATAAAAGAGGGGCTATGAAACTCACCTGATGCTCAAACAACTTCCGAATATCTTACACAAAGCTATACAAAAGAATATAAACATGTTACACGCGACCAAGCTAAAAGCTCAAGTCCATGTAACAATCATATGATGGATGTATATGGTGATTAATTATCCCCATGGGTCACCCTAACACCATGCCCAACTTTAACCACTTCATTTACTCATAATTCTAGTGATCTACATTTTATTCAGAAATGCAGAATTTTAGTGTATCTTTACTAACTTAAAAACTTTAGCTGACCTTCATAAATTATACCAAAAATCACCTAAGTTCATTTATGAGTTTACTAACTACCTTATGATTCCCAAGTATCCATTACATGTGCAACTACCCCAAATAAAATCAAACTTCAAAACTATCTCAATTCAGATCTGATTGCACACTAAAATGTATGGCCCTCATTACCATAATTAGGCAACTAATTAGAGGATAATTTTCTCAGGGAAGTTAATATACATATAGAACTTAACTTTTGTGTTTTGGCTAACCTTAATTCGAATTTTAAATAGGGGTTTTACCTCTCAAATTTTGACCTAAATCTGACCCGTATTTACTGTTTTGACAACGTTTCTTGCAATGACCATTTGACTAACTTCCAAAACTCAAAATTGATCGAGGCCAGACTTTTTGAAAAGTAGACTCTCTGAACTACAATTTAGGCACTAGAAACACTTCAAAACACGTTACCATCATGGAGATATCATCAGTTAAACACAACCATAAAATCTGTCAAACCTTAATTCACAAATTAACGCGATCAAAGCCTAACCGTTTACACCAATATGATTCTAATCAAGCCCTAAACGCACTAGTATGATTATAACATCATTAATTATAGAAGTTTTAAACCCTAATGATCCATCATATTATTTGTTACATGATTTAAAAAAAGAATAACGAGAAGGAAGATTAATTTTCATACCTAAAACCTTGCTAAATCTTTCACAATTCACCACCTAGTTCTTGATCCAAAGAATTTTTTTATCTTCTTAGGGTTTTGGGGAGGAAATCGTACGACACCAAGGAAGAGGGGAAAAAGAATGGGCCAAATTTGGGTTTGGGGTTTTTTCTATATCCTAAACAAGTCCTAGTCTAGCCCAAATTGTGATTATAAAAAAATAATTTTTTTTCTTTTCCTTAACCATAACCGGCCCCCTTATCTATATATTTTTTTAGAAAAAGATCCTCTAAAGTTATGGTCAAACATGATTGATCTTGTTAAGTTTATTGTGAGTGAAAATAAATAAGTGGGACCATGATTTTTATTAAAAGAATTTTTTTTTTACAATTAACTAATTTGTGATTGGTGAACATGATGTATCATGTTTGACTCAACTTTAGAGGATTCTAATCCTATTTTTTTGAATAATTAATTATATCATTATCTACATTACTCTAATTTTCTACAAAAACCTAGGTAAAATTAGTAAACCTTTTTCATGGAAAACCAAATACTAACTTTCTATTTATAACTTTCATTTCCAAAAATACTTTCTATATTTTGAAAGTTCATTACTAATTCTCAAATTTCATGAACCTAATTCACTTCCAATATGACAATTTTCCACAATAATCCAACACATAATTATCCATAAATTGACGTAGCAATTGCATGCAACACGTCACTCATTTCCATTGTCACTACACGTGAACAAAAAAATGGAAATTAATCCTCAAACTCATATGCACACAAAATAAGATAATTATTTACCTCTAAAATGACATCATGCACATATGTAAACCACTTCAACATACATATAGAACACATAGCACGCAAGAAATATACAAAATGAACACTTAACCATTTCTAAAGGTTTAAACTAACCTGCTCAAATCACGGTTGTCACAAATTATATACAAGAATATATGTATAAGGCGTTGCTAAGCCAAGACTCGACCACACTAGGACAAAGATATATAAACTCTACATGAAACTCTTTTTTTTCTTTTCTTGACTCTATCTTGACATAAACATAAACATAAACATACGCAAAATGGCAGCCCGTACATTTTTCTTTTCAACTATTTTTATATTTTTTTTTTCAATTTTTATATATTTTTTCTTTTTTATGTACACTTTTGGCCTGCCATTTTCTTGAAACATAAATAATACATGACTTGGGGTTTATAATTGCACCCCTACACTTGATTTTTTAATACTCAATACATAAACTAATTAATGGCCCGAATTAGAAGGATCAACAAACATGGAGTATAATAAGCTCGTATGGGGTAATAATTTGACTTCTTCCTCATATCTCCATAAAATAAAAACTACCATGAATCCTAATCGTCCTAAAACTGTATACACTAATAAAAGACTCGACTTAGCAACCATGTACTCAAGCAAACTATTAACTAGGGTTTAACAAATGTGATAAAATAATGTACTAAAAAATGGTAACATACAAGGATAAGGCTAAGGCGATTGGGTGTAACATTTTGGTCAAAGGGTTCGGTAAACAATGTTCTCAGTAAGATCTGGGAATCCACCAAAAAATTACCAAGAACCGCGAAAAGGTAGGCTCGGGATGGGGTTTTGTTCCTAGGGGTATCTGCTCTTATTAATGAGTCCAAAGCAAGCGGTGTTCTGTTTTTGTGAGGTAGTTTTATGATCGGAGTGACCTTTAATAAAAAAGAAATACATGTTTGTATAACTGAGTTTATCCTAATATGCCTTTATCATTTATAAATCCGACTACAACGAATGCGATCTCCCTTTGCAGTCTCGGTTCTGAATCACAAAACTAAGTTCTAGAATTTAATATAATACCGGTACACTCATATAATTTTAACCGATACCAATGCTCCTAAAAAAGAAACAAAAACACATATGCACGAACAAATCCATGAACGCGACATATATGATTGCTCTTTCCTTAATCGAGGCAAGTAAAGAACAGTAAAACTATCTAAGACAAAGTGGCGTGCGTGAATTCTTAAAGATCTAGGGCTGGCGAACCTTCCATTTTTTGGTGAATTTTTTTTATGTTGGTAGGGTTTTTGTGGTAGTCATATAATTCCTATCAATGAGACGCTAATAATACTCAGTTTTCATTGTATATGCCTTAAAAAAATTTAGTTTTGGTTTAAAATTACTGTCTAGTTTACGTTTCATTTTATTTATCATCTTTTTTAGGACAAAACGAGGGCAAATAAAGAAATTGTTTTAAGGCTTTATTTCACCCTACATTATTTTGAACATGTGTCCACCAATGTTTCTTAAAAGTACCCGAGAAGAGGAATAAAAGGAATAAAAGAAAAGGCAAAAAGAAAACTAATATACTCCCCTGATTTTTGGCTTAAATATTGAGAAGAAACAAATGATCTTGGCTAAATTGTCATCCAAACAATTGGCCAATGGAAAATCCAAGAAATTTTGGGCCTTCTCTATCAAATATAGCTACAAATCAAAGACAAGAAATAAAAATTATACCTTGCGTTAACTTCGGCGTGATAATAATACTACAACGTAATTGTTTGGGTTTGACAACTACGAATTGGCATTAAAAGATATGATGAAAATGTACAAATATAGTGGTTTTCTACAAGTTTTTAGGAAAAATTACAAAATTCTAACAAATTATCCAAAATTAATTTTTTAAAAATTAAATAAACAAAATATGAAATTACAGTAGCTTGAGACGCGACGCCGTCAGGAAAAATCCTGACGCCGTCACCAGAGTCTGTAAATAATTTTTTTTCGTTTCTTGAAAATTTATGCACGCAAATCCTATTAGTTATTTCTTGGAAAAAACTTATGCATAACCAAGAGAATGTTTAAAGCAACAAAATATGACTCTAAAACAGTCACAAAGACGTGATTAATCTAAATTATACATTTAATCTGTTTGATAAATGGTTCTTAGAAATTGGATATTTTCCTTTTATAATTTAGTTGATAAAATACCTTTGAGTGTGCTAAATTAAGACGAACGGGAAAGACAAAACAAAGCATGATACATGATTCAAACATATTAAAATACAAATGATTAAAGAATTTAAAATACACGGACACTCTAAAATTGCATAAAATAAATAAGATTGGGGTTGCTCCAACTAAGGCTTTTGTTTATTTAACGAATCTTGTAGCTAGACTCGGAGTCATACTCCTAAAAATCATGAAGATGATCCAAGTCGATGATCTCGCTTGGGTTCTCTTTGTCGAACAATTTCCTAGTGGTGGGAATTGATTGAATGGTCTTTTTGAATTTTTCTTCGTCAGGGTCAATCAATTCAATCCTAATGTGCCACGCACCATCTCCTTCTTTTGGTGGTGGCTATTGCAATCTATTATCTACTTATCAACCTCTTCTGAATCCCACATATTTCCTTTAATATTGATAAGTATAGCTCCTAAGAATTCTACCATCTTTCTAAATACTATGACGTCCTTAAATGGGTTGAGTTCGGCATCTCTGGCAATTTCCCATTCCCAGGGAGGGAAAATGGTGATCATGAAGTTTTTTCTTTCATTAGAAGAGGGGTCGGGAAACAACGCCACCGTACTAGTCATGGTCATAAGATTCTCTTTACCTAGGGTAGTCCAATAAGGTATTTCTTCATCACCTAGGTTGATTTCTTTAACTCCAAATATTGACCTAGTAACTCCTTTCCTACGTTATTTTGGTTTTTTTTTTTACAATCTATTATGCTACTAGCGGTGCTAAAGAATCTTTTCCTCTACGGTAACGATTCTCAGGGTCTTTTTCCATGTAGATAACATAGAAGTCTTCTAAAAGTTTTAACTTTCCTATGTGAACTTCTACATTTTTGACAATTCCTATGGGATAAGACTTAGTTCCATCTGCTAACCCAAAAACATGATCGGTCTCTTCTAGTAATCTAATTTTAAGCTTCTTGAAGAGATATAAAGGGATTAAATTCATACAAGACCCTAAATCAGCTAAGGTATCAAAAGGCTTGAAGTCCCCTAGTCTAAAAGTATGGAATAATCTAGGATCTTTTCATTTTCTTAGGATTTCGCCTTGATTAAACGGGACCCATTTTATGCCTAACTCTAAATTCTCTACTTATTTATCAACCTTGCATTTGTACATTAGGTCATGAGATAAAACCTTCAAAGAAAACCGGTAAGTTAAGGATCAAATCCTTGAATTCATCTTTAATGTTTGTTTGGGTTCTTTTGATTTTGGTTTCCTATTCATTGACGTTAGTGTTTTAACTTTTGGTTGGTTTTTTTGAAAATCATTTGTTTGTTTGGAAACAGTTTTTAACGGCATTGACGAATTGAGGGGGATGGGGATGAGCTTTGGGGTCTTCCATTAGTATGAAAGAGCAAAACAAAACGGAAGAGGTGAAGTTACATTCAATTTTGGGTTATTGACCGTATCATTGGGAGTGCTCCCGTCATCTCGTATATTGATGGCCTTCAAGAATGTGTCAATTTTATTGGTCATCTTGCTTTGTTGTTGTTTGAAATCAACTTCAAACCTTGACAATCTAGCATCTTGAGATGCCATAAAATTAGACACCAACCCTTCGAGATTTGATAAATTATTAAAATTTTGAGGGTTGTTGTTGAAGGGGCGGTTCGAACCGCTGGGCTAAAAACAATTAGGTGGTTTTGAAACTTGTTTTAAGAAATTTGAGGTTGCTCTCACATAAGGTTTGGGCGACTTTTCCATGATGGATTATAGGTGTCACCAAGATTATTTTGCTCGGGTTTGAAAGTGAACCACTTGCCTCCCGCTTTGTCGGTACGCGAGGATGCGTATTCAACAAAAGCTTGCTCGGGATTTTCCATGCAATATTGAGTGTCGTGGGGACCACTATAAATCTCACATGAAGAAGCTATTTTGTTCACTTGAACGGGTGGGTTAGGAGCAAGATGAGCTTCCATCAAGCATTAGACTTGATTTTCGAGCTCGATGAGACGATAGTCAGATGTACTCAGGACATCTTGAGGCGGAAGAAATTGCTTGATTGGTTTAGCGAAAGTCCCTTGTAGTCTTCCCCAACTTTCGTTGTCTAGAGGGCAGAGGTCCTGTAATAGTGCCAGGATTCTTTGTGTTTTTGTCTCTTAGCTTACCACCGGCCGATTGTATCGTTGGTTCTCTTGTGGGCTTTGAGATCGACATGGTCATAAAAGATGTGACCTTGGGACCAAGATCGATACATAATGAGGACTTTTTGGAGTAAGTCCTTGAAACGAGTCCATGCTTTGGAGAGAGATTCACCTTGATGTTGTTGGAACATCAAAATGTCATTTCAGAGCTTAGAAGTCCTTCTCGGTGGAAAGAATTGAGCAAGAAAATAGGTAGTAAGATCCTCCCAGGTGGAGATGGATCCTGCGGGAAGACGTTCAAGCCAATTGCTAGCTTGATCGCTAAGGGAAAAATAAATAAACGCAGGTGCGTACTTTCCCTATTTGTAATATCAAGGTCAAGTGAGTCCACAAGTTTTAGAAAATCCTTAAGATGTGATTTGGATCCTCAGCATCAATGTCGGTGGATTAAGCTTTCGTTGTTTCATGCACCCAAAAGATGGAAATGTCGAACGAGAGGCACCAAATTATTCATTGGGGAGGTTCAAAAATGGTGTTTCGAAAAGCCCTCGTGGCTGGTTGGAATAATCTCCTAAGGTATTGGATAATATTTTACGTCTCCATGGGGTCATACTGAAAAATAAGGTTTTTAGGAAAACAAAAGGAATACTAAAAGTATACTACAAGAAAGCTAATTGACAGGAAATTAAATTCTCACTGATAGGAATCAAGTGAGTAGACATAAGCTAAATAAAATTAGAAAACATATACTACTTCCACGGAAAAACTCGTCAAAAACCTCTATGCGGGTGTTGTAGACTCCAGGAAGTTTTACAATCCCTAGGCAGTAGTAACCTAATCGTTGCAGGTGTATTGTTATGCAAGACTCTGGGGTAGTTATCGTTCTCCAAGGGAATAGCGTGTGAAGGTTCAAACTAAATGTAACTAAGGGGTTTCTTTAAAGGGGGGGGTTTTGAATGAAGATTAATTTTTGTGTTTTTATATTTTAGGTCAAGGATGGTAAAATCTTGGTTTTGAAGGGGGATTTGGTTTTAAAACTATAACTATAATTTAAACTAAACTTAATATGGAACTCGTTATAGGTTAACAAACGTGTTTACTTAATAATGGCACACCTCCTTGAAATTTCTCTCCTAATTCTATTGCTAGTCACCCTGTTGATTAGTGTGTAAGTATTTCTATTCATGAACGAAATTACACGGAATCCGTTTGTCTATGTTTCTATTTCCGTTAGGCCAATGCACTAGTAAGGTAGTATTGGAATACTATTAAAAGGCCCCTAAGAGTACATTACATGCATGAAAACACTTAAAAGGTGATAAACCACATAAGGGCAAGGTTAGTATAAGACTTGTCTGCCGATGGGTTATCTTTCAACACAATTACGTTCCTAGACGTCTTCGTAAGCATTTAAGACGCTAGTTTTCTAGTAGCTAACAACACATCATCATCAAAATAGGAATATCAAATGGAGTTACAAATCATGTTTATGCAATCATAAGAAAACACTAATTAATTTGCTTTCATGTTATAAGAAGAGTGAAGGAACAACAAATTAATCAAACAATTTGACTATTGAAAGATTTAAAAAGAATAGAATCAGAAGACTTTCACTTTGTTTAGAAAAACATGGAGTTATTATTGATAAAGAGGGTTTAAGAACCCTAAAATGCCCCAATACCTGCCATGATTATCTTGTACCTGTGTATGACTATCGATATTATAAGTTCCACCACTTTACAACCCTAAAACCGGAGGTTTGTATATTGATAGAAAAAACAATCTCGACGACATCGCTTATAAGTTGTTGATGTCGCCGTACGCCGTATCTTACATTTAAGTCACGCCGTCTCAAACATCTAACGTCGGTCGAGTGTACATCTTGACGTCGTCGGTAAGTAGTTCGGGACGCGTCCCCAGCCACTGTACTGACAATTTTAATTGTCTTTATTGTAAAGTTGTAGTCTCGTCCTTTCATTTCAAATGAGCCCTAGTCATGTGTATTTTCTCAAAATGTCATCCAAGTGATAAAAATACAAAAAGAAATAATTAAGCACGTATTTTTGAGCATATTTGCATAATTTAGGGGGTTAAATGACCAAAAAAGTATATAAAATGACACTTTATCAATCATACAACACATTCACCAACAAAATCCCAACATACCATCAAGAGCCAATGACGAACAACATATTATCTCTTAAGACAAAACCATGGAAAGAATTAAGATATATAGGTATGGGTTAAAGGCACCTAAATTGTGAAACCTAGATTGGTTGTTAAATGATACTATAACTGCACAACAGGTGATGAGGAGTTTTGGGAAGGAAGTATGGGAGTTAGTGGTTCCTTGAGTTCAACTAAAATGGTATGATTTACCCAAGGAAATGAATAGGAATCCTAAGGATTAGTGCTTTGGGGAACTAGGCTTAGAATTAAGTCCGCATTGTAAGAGAAGTCGTGTGGATTGATGGAAGAATGTGATAATGGTGAGTGATGGGTTAATATGTGGAGATAAATGAAGATAGAAGTTGATTATGGTCAAGTAGTTGATGTTGCTACTAACACCAAGAGGTCAAGAAGCTGCAAATATTATGCAAGCTCCCAGAGAAGCATAAAATACCAACAACTCACTATGGATGATTTTCCTCCTGTTTGTACCATTAAGGATGTGAAAATGATTGATGATGTAGGAGAGAGAAGTAAAACCAAAAAGAACGCAGATGAATAAAATCAAAGGGATAAGGATGCGGGTAGGACTAAGAAAAACCTAGGAGCATAGTTAGTCTAGAAACCAAAACATGTATATCATGATAGAATGATTAGAGCTGAAGTACAAACAATGGATGAATTATGATTGTAGGAAACCCTTACTGATGAGGAGGAAGTATGACGAGCAGATTATGTTTTAGGCATGGTTAAAAGTAGAAGCAGATTAACCTACTTCCCATACCGACTAGATCACTAGGACTCTAGTTATCTTTGGATAACAATACTAGCAAGAGCTCTTCAAACTCTTTGCTCGGAACGATAGTGGACTACCTCTCAGATAAGTCAAATCCTCATACAAGGTCATAAGTTGGGATTAAAAGACTTCAAGATGATTCTTGTGTTATAATGGCACCAGGTATATATTAGTGTTGCCAGAATTAAACATTAGTGCTGTGTAATACTAATGAAAATTATGACCTAAGTAGTTTCTGTTCTGGTAGTATTAAAGTTACTACTACTTGTTACTAATTGTTAGTTTTATAAGTTACTATTGTTAGTATACTTAGTTCTATTAGATAAAGTTAACTACTGTTAGTAAAAGTTAGATCTGCTCAGAGTGAAGACTGAAAATATAGCTAAGTAGTTACTATGCTATTACTTAGTTAAGTATGCTAGTGTATGTTAGTACTGCTGAGTAAACTTATAAGTAGTTAATGATGCTTGTGCTCAGTTACAATTGCTGGAAGGATTAATGCTGTCAGAGATAAGATCAAAGACATATCAGAGAAGATATAAAGGTTGATTGAAGAACAAGAATACTTATGAAGATAAGTATTCAAATTTTGAAAGAAGCTATGTATAAACTTATTTGTGTAAGTGGACTATGTTACATATAGAAAAGATCATGTAACGTGAAGCATTTTGTAAGCCCATTAGGGTTTCCTTAGTGATATATAAGGAAACCTACGGCATAGAAATTTAGGATATCAGTTTTTTCATATAGTATTCATAGTTTTCATAGCAATCATGGTTAGTATTCATAGCTATTTTGTAATTCAAAATAGTATTCATTATATTGTAAGTTTAGTAAAGATCTAGTTTTTTACTGTTTCATTGTTCTTTTTGGTATTGCAAAACTAGATTCCCGCAGAATTTGTGGATATTCTCAATCTTAGTTTTTACTATAACTGTCATGGTCTATCTAATATAAACTAGCTTTAAGAAGCTAGTAAGCTCTATCAAGAATGGATTCAACCAAGTGTATCAGAGCTTGTTGAGAAACTCTGATAAGAAGAAACTATATTACACAAGATCTGAATAATCAATAGAGAAGATTGGAAAATCACAGTCAAAATACCTTAAACAGTGTCTGCACTAAAATTCCTATACTCAAAAACAGAAGACTATGATCTATGGAACACTACTTACTATACTGATTATGTCTTTGGGAGGTTATTTGTGAAATGGTGATGCACCTGTATGTTGGCATCAGCTTGTGCTGAAGGCCATTCTCTGAAATGCAGAACAAAAGCTAGCAAGGAAGAATGAATTGAAAGCAAAAAGAACTCTGTTGTTGGCCATTCCTAATGGGCATTATTGAAAAAAAAAAGTTTCATAATATAGGATACAAAGACCTTTATGGGAAGCTATCAAGACCCAGGTTTGGACCGGGCAACAAGAATTAAGAAAATGCAGAGAAAGGGAAGACCTATTTTGACGCAGCATATGTGAATTTTACTGCTTCAAGAAATGCTCAGAGGGTTAACCACCAATATAAATTGACTCACCCATATCCTAATTTTTTTTTTATTCCAACAGCAGTTGCAACAAAGTCTGGACAAGTGCCAATTAATATTGCTAAGCAAAGCTCTCCAAGAGCAGCATCATCAATTAGTACTGCCAGGCATGTTAATACTGTTGCCCCTAAACCAAAAGTGAAGGATGCATTTCCCACAACATATTCTTATTTTAAAGCACATTCACTTGTAAGAAGGGATTTTAACCAAAATCAGCAACTAAAACTAATAATTTGAATGAAAAAGTTAATACTGCTAGGGTTAACAATGTAACTACTGCTGGACCAAAAGCAGTAGTTAGTGCTGCTGAGGGAAATAGGGAAAATGTTGTTAAGTCCTTAGCATGCTAGATTTGGAGACCAACAGGAAATGTTATTGACCATAACTCCAAAGATAGTGGATTATACATGCTTAAAAGATTTGACTATGTTGATCTACAAGGAAGACTTAAGTCAGCAATGGCTTGGGTCCCCAAGAGAAACTAATTCTCTTATTTTGAGTGCAGGGCAATCCACAATATACTTTACAGAATCAATGGATTTTTTATAGTGGATGCTCTAGGCATATGACTGGAAACAAGTCCTTCCTTACAGATTATCAAGAAATTAATGGTGGATTTGTTGCATTTGGAGGAAGTCCTAAAAGAGGTAAAATTACTGGAAAAAGGTAAAATTAGGACTGGTAAATTAGACTTTGAAGATGTATACTTTGTAAAGGAACTTAAGTTTAACCTTTTCTCTATCTCACAAATGTGTGACAAGAAAAACAGTGTTCTTTTCACTAAGACTGAATGTCTTGTTCTATCTCCTGACTTTAAGCTACTTGATGAAAGTCAAGTCTTGCTTAAAGTTCCCAGACATGACAACATGTACAACTTTGATCTAAAGAATGTTGTTCCTTCAGGAGGTTTGACTTGTTTATTTGCAAAGGCTACAATAGATGAGTCTAATTTATGGCATAGGAGGCTAGGTCATATAAACTTTAAAACTATGAACAAACTTGTGAGGGGAAACCTTGTAAGAGGTTTGCCTTCAAAGCTTTTTGAAAATGACCATACTTGTGTTGCTTGTCAGAAGGGAAAGCAACACAAAGCCTCTTGTAAGACCAAGCTTGTGAGCTCTATCAGCCAACCCTTACAAATGTTGCATATGGACTTATTTGGGCCAACATCTGTAAGGAGTATCAATCACAAGACATATTGCCTTGTTGTCACTGATGACTTTAGTAGGTTTAGTTGGGTTTTCTTTTTGGCCACTAAGGATGAGACTAGTGGGATCCTTAAAACTTTTATAACTGGCATTGAAAACCAAATAAATCATAAGGTTAAAATCATCAGATGTGACAATGGAACTGAGTTTAAAAATAATGACATGAATCAGTTCTGTGGGATGAAAGGGATTAAGAGGGAATTTAGTGTTGCCAGAACTCCACAACAAAATAGCAAACAAAAATGGTTGACTGAAAGAAAGAATAAGACACTAATAGAGGCAGCTAGGATTATGCTAGCAAATTCATTATTACCTACTACATTTTGGGCTGAAGCAGTTAGTACTGCTTGTTATGTTTAGAATAGGGTTTTAGTAACCAAGCCTCACAACAAGACACCTTTATGAAACACTTATTACTGGGTAGACACTAGTATAAGTTTTATGAGACCTTTTAGGTGTCATGTGACTATTCTTAATACCTTAGATCCCCTAGGCAAATTTGATGAGAAGGTTGTTCTTAGTTTGATACTCTATAAATAACAAGGCTTTTAGGGTATTTAACACTAGAACTAGGAAAGTAGATGAGAACCTGCACATAAATTTTCTTAAAAACAAACCCAATGTTGCAAGAAGTGGACCAGAATGGCTCTTTGATATTGATTTACTAACAAAAATCTCTTGAATTATGAGCCAGTTACCACTGCAGGGAGAATCAAACTAATATGAATTGAGGTTTTAAGGATAATGTTGATGGAGTACCTAACTTTAACTATATATCTCTTCTTACCATTACTATATGATAGTCCATAGAGCTCAACGGATTGCAGTTGCTGATGATGCTGTGTAACAAGACTATGAAGAACGGCAATTGAGGGTGAAAGGAAATGGTAAGAGAAAGAAGGAGTGAGATCAAATAAAGAATATGACCTGATGTGTAGATTTTAGAGTCTGGAATTAGATAATTTTGCTTGTTCAACAGAAAGGAAGTGTTATGCTAACCGCACTAACAGAGATAGTACTATTGTCCATCTGTTAGTATTGCTGCACAAAATTTTACAATGCTAATGATCTTCTTATACTGATACTCGTCAGACCTAATTTGGAAGGATACTGGTTATCTTTAGGTCGGTGCATAGGATGATGAAGATGTGGGTGTAGAGGTACCTTAATAACTGGAAACATCATGATGTCAGTCTTTCCCATAACCAAAATTCACTTGGAGGATCATCCTAAAAGATTCAGAATCATTGGAGGGGGGACCCATTAAATTCAGCTACTTCAACAAGGAGGATGGACTAAGATTTCTTGTAGAAAACATGCTATGGTCAGTTACATCAAAAAGCAAAGGAGAACAAATTACAAAGATTATCAGAACTGCTCATTTGCATGTTTTCTCTCTCAAAATGAACCCAAAAAGGTGATTCAAGCTTTAAAAGATCCAAGCTGGATAGACGCAATGCAAGAGGAGCTTATGTAATTTAAACTTCAAAAGGTTTAGACTCTGGTGGATCTTCCTAAAGGCAAGAGGGCTATTGGAACTAAGTGGGTGTATAGAAACAAGAAAGATAAGAGAGGAATTGTAGTTAGAAACAAATATAGACTGGTTGCACAAGGTTACACCCAAGAAGAAGGCATTGATTATGATGAGGTTTTTGCTCTTGTTGCTAGGATTGAAGCAATCAGGTTATTTTTGGCCTATGCATCATTTATGGGATTTATTGTGTACCAGATGGATGTGAAGAGTGCCTTTTTATATGGTACTATTGAAGAGGAGGTATATGTGTGTCAACCTCCTAGTTTTGAAGATCCAATGTTCCCTGATAAGGTTTATAAGGTAGAAAAAGCTTTATATGGTCTACATCAAGCTCCTAAAGCCTGGTATGAGACCTTGTCTACCTACCTATTAGAAAATGGATATAGAAGAGGCACTATAGATAAAACTTTATTCATCAAGAAGGACAGAGGTGATATCCTGTTAGTACAGGTGTATGTTGATGATATCATCTTTGGGTCTACAAAGAAGTCTTTATGTGTTGAATTTGAGCAGATGATGCACAAGAGATTCCAGATGAGTTCTATGAGGGTGTTCACTTTCTTCTTAGGGTTGCAAGTCATGCAGAAAGATGATGGAATCTTCATCAGCCAAGACAAGTATGTGGCTGATATATTGAAGAACTTTGATTTTGTCACTATAAAGACAGCAAGCACTCCAATTAAGACTAACAAAGCATTGCTCAAGGATGAAGAAGCTGAGGATGTACATGTTTACTTATATAGATCAATTATTAGATCATTGATGTACTTAATAGCTTCTAGGCTTGACATAATGTTTTCTATTTGTGTTTGTGCAAGGTTCCAAGTTACTCCTAAAGTCTCGCATCTTCATGCTGTGAAGAGAATCTTTAGATACTTAAAAGGTCAACCTAAATTGGGCCTTTGGTATCCTATGGATTCATCATTTGACTTCGAAGCTTTTTCTGATAGTAATTATGCTGGAGCTAGCCTTAACAGGAAATCCATAACAGGAGGTTGTCAATTTCTTGGCAAAAGGTTGATTTCATGGCAATGTAAAAAAGCAGACTATAGTTGCAAACTCTACTACTGAAGCAGAGTATGTTGCTGCTGCTAATTGCTATGGGCAGGTGTATGATCCCAAAAAATCAAAATTGTTGATTATGGGTTTAACTTCTAAACCCAAGATTCACATTGATAATGAAAGCACCATTTGTATTGTGAAGAATCTAGTGTTTCATTCTAAAACCAAGCACATTGAAATAAGGCACCATTTCATCAGAGATTCTTATGAGAAGAAGTTGATTCAAGTGATCAAGATTCACACAGACCACAATGTTGCAGATCTTCTCACAAAGGCTTTTGATGTTAGCGAGTTTAACTTTCTGATTGACTAGGATTTAGATTCCCTTAAATCTCTGAAGTATTGTTTGAGGGGAGGTTAAATAAGATTGGATGAAAGGGAATGTATCATTAAGTAGAAGTGGGTGAAGGGTCAAGAAATCCCACTGAGCCCCAACACACATCTACAACTGTATCACTATCTAATCTTGAACCAATTACTATTCTATCACAATCTTAACCCAAAAAGACTCAAAAACCTAGGCAAGCCAAAAGGACCACTAAGATATCTCAGTCTAGTGGACCTATTCACCTTGTTAAAGATGAGACTGTCTATAAGGAGTGGGAAGACATAATGGAAAGGGCTACCACTACTGCTTCTAGAAGCAGAGGGGGACAGTGGTAACATAAATAGGACCAATCCATGGCAACACTTAATGAGTCTTTTCCTCAGGGAACTAATTCAGGTAGTGGTCCTGGGTGCCAAGATACCATATTGGGGGGTGCAGAAGCTCAAATTGGTTTGAGGATGCATCTAAGCAGTCCAATGATCCACCTCTCTTAAGAGTTAACACACTTGGAAGTGAGGAAGACAGTATGAAACTAAAGGAATTAATGGAATTTTGTACCAAAATTGTCTGGCAAGTTGTGTGATATAAAAACAGATAGAGTGAATTGGTGAGAAAAATAAATAAGAGATATAGTGAGCTGAAAAATAGAAAGAGCTTATGAGAATCACAATTGATGATGGAAATGCTTTTTGGAAAGAAATTAGGGTTAATGCTGGTGTCTTAAAGTTAATGCTGCTCAGCTTAAAACTTAATGCTGCTAAGCTTAAGTTAATGCTGTTAGGCTTAATTTACTACTGCCCGTATTAGTTTATGCTGCTAGGCATTCACTTACTACTGTTAGGCATAAGGTAATGCTGCCAGGCATAACTTCCTACTGACGGGTTAGTTAATACTATTAGGCTTAACTTAATGCTGTCAGTTCAAGTTAATGCTGTTGAGGTTGAGTTCATAAATACTTCAATTAAGCGTTTCAATCACTCATTCGTTCGATTTTACACCTTGTTATCCTCTCTAATCATAAACCTTAACTCAATTTCATCTTTAATCATCAAAACCCATCACAATGTCGACCTTAAAGTTTGCTGAAACTCACAATTTGGTTGCGTTTTTGGAGAAACTCGAAGAAAGTAATGGGTTTGAGGAAATTATTGATTTTCTAAATGCAAGTTCTGTCCAATATGCGTTAACGGTCAATCCAACCATTTATACTACCTGTATTGAATAGTTCTGGACATCTGCTAAGGTCAAAACAGTTAATGGGAAATGACAGATACAAGCCCTAGTATACAAGAAAAAGGTAATCATCTCTGAGACAAGTATAAGGAGTGATCTTAAGTTGGATGATGCTGAAGGAACAAATTGTCTACCCACTGCTACCATTTTTGTAGAATTGGAAAGAATGGGGTATGAAAATCTTACTTAAAAGCTTACATTCTATAAAGCTTATTTCTCATCTCAATAGAAATTTCTCATCCATACCATATTGCAATGCCTTAGTGCTAAGACTACATCCTGGAATGAATTTAGTAGCACTATGGCATATGTTATTATATGTCTTGCCACAAACCAAAAATTCAACATTTTTGACAATATGGTGAAGAACTTGGATGGTGGGGTAAAAATTCTCATGTATCCAAGATTTGTGGAAGTCTTCCTGGAAAAACAAGTAGAGGGAATGTCCAAGCACAAAGGGGTTTATGTTACACCTTTCCACTCCAAGAAGGTGTTTGCTAACATGAACAGACCATGCAAGGGTTTTTCTGGAAGGGTTACACCAATATTCTCTACAATGATGGTTCAAGCTACAGAAGACATGTGTTGGGAATTATATTTGAGTTGATAAGACAAAACACGAATGAAACAAGATGGAAACAAAAGGACCAAAGTTGTCATTGTGGGATTCTACAAGATGTAGAAGAAAATAAAGATTTGGTCAAAAAGAGATAAAGATGAAAAGATTAAAATTTGGTCAAAACTCATTAGTAAGTCTTTTAAATAGTTTCCATGCTAAAGCCATTGACCAAGATTTGGTCAAAAGAGTAAAGAGAAGAAATAAAAGATTTGGTCAAACTTATTAAAATCTTTTAAATAGTTTTTCATGTAACGCCTTTGACTCTTATGCTATAAAGGAGGTCTAGGCATTATTGTTTTAGTATCCAGAAAGTGTGATGTTCTCAAGAGATGTTCGACTAAACAAAACGTGTCTTTGTGTGTACATGTTTTAGTTTGTTAGCCCTTAGTTAGAAAGTTAGTAGATGTGATATAGACATCTATGTATTTATTTAGTTTAGTCTCAAGGATCATTTGATCTTGGGATTATAATGAATAGGAAAACTTGTGAAGTAACTCTGATTTTTGTTTTATAATTCAGCTGTGTAAGTTTATTAAATCATTGTTACTATTCTAGATGAGTTTAATAAAGTTTCTAATGGGGTCATAAAGGATCTCCACAATTGGTATCAGAGCCTCATGGCTCTCGATATCTAGGATTGTTCAAGGTTTTTGTTGGTGTCGACTTTATGAAGAAAAGATGTGTCGAAGTTTTTGTTCTGGAAGGTTTTTGGTTTAAATGTTCTTAAAAGTTTCAAAGGCTTGTATTTAGATTTATTAAATTGGTTACGAAGAAGGTTGTTTATCACCTATTTGAAAGTTGAAGTGGAAATTATTTGGGTTTTATGGTTTTATCATACCTTTTAGGAGGAGGTAACTTGTTCGTGCTTATAATGTTGTGACGAAGACTTGACGAATCTATCAAAGGTGTGTGATTTTCTTATGGTGCTCAATGCTCACATTTGCTATCACTTTAGATATGTGTCTCATAGATGAGGATTTTGTCAAAGTGATTGCGGATTCTACTTATATTTTGAATCTTGGTATGAGTTCGACATCGCGTGGATAAACAAGATATAAGACACAAGTTTAGGTTGTTCTACTTCATATCAAGTTCGTTATACTTAATTTTCTTCATCAGTAATTATTACATAGAGCCTACAGAATTAAAGATTCAAGAAATGGTTAACATATGGGTTTCAGGGGAAGCTTAATGTTAAAATGTTTAACCATTTACATGCTACATCGAGGTGAAGGTTTTTGCTACTACTAGTCATTATTACTACTGCTAGTGTGAGTGTCTACTACTCAAGTTCATTTTTCTTATTATGCTTAATGGTGGGTAATTTGAGGAGATAGAAGGCTTGGATTGAGTGTTTATTGGTTCATGGTTTTGTGAAGATCAAAGTTGCATACTTTAGTCCCCGATTTGATGATGACAAAAAGGGGAAGAAGATTTGATGATTTGCAACTTGTAGATCCTTGGTAGCTTAAGGGGAAGTTTTCATTCGTATATTAACTTCAGGGGAAGTTCATGCTTATTTGGTTTTGTCATTATCAACTAGGGGAAGATTGTTGGGAATTATATTTGAGTTGATAAGACAAAACACGAATGAAACAAGATGGAAACAAAAGGACCAAAGTCGTCATTGTGGGATTCTACAAGATGTAGAAGAAAATAAAGATTTTGGTCAAAAAGAGAATAAAGATGAAGAGTTTAAAGATTCTTGGTCAAAACTCATTAATGTCATTTTAAATAGTTTTCCATGATAAAGCCTTTGACATGATTTGGTCAAAATGTAGATAAAGATGAGAAAATAAGATATGGTCAAACTTTATTAATATCTTTTAATATAGGTTTCCATGTAAAGCCTTGACTTCTTATGCTATAAAAGGAGGTCTAGGTATATTGTTTTAGTATCCAAAAAAGTGTGTGTTCTCAATGAGAGTCGACTAAAACAAAACGTGTGTGTGTCACGTTTAGTTACTTAGCATAGTTAGATAGTTAGTAGATATGTTATAGACATCTATGTATTATTTAGTTTAGCCTCAAGGATCATTTGATCTTAGGGATATAATGAATAAAGAAAACCTTGAAGTAACTCTGATTTCTATTTTATTATTCCGCTGTGCAAGTTTATTAATCATTGTTACTATATCCTAGATGAGTCTTAATAACGATCTAAGGGGTCATAAAGATCTCCACAACATGGGTGCAGATTCAGCTACTCCTACTGATTCCCATTTCACACCTATTATCATTCAACCATCATCCTCAAAACCTCAAAAGAAAAAATCAAGAAGGAAGCATAGGAAGGACAATGCTCCTATAGAGCCTACTGCTGAAGAGACTACTCCTGAGGAATATGTCTCTACCCCTTCCTATGATCCACCTCCAAGTGGTGAGGATAGAATGTAACTTGCTGAATTGATGAGTTTGTGTACCAACCTACAGGAGAAGGTCCTTGATTTAGAGAAAGCCAAGACTACTCAAGCAAAGGAGATTACTAGTTTAAAGAAGAGAGTCAAGCAGTTGGAAAAAAGAAGGAAGTCAAGAACTTTAGGGCTAAGAAGCTTAAGAAAGGTTGGTTCCTCTAGCAGGGTAGAATCCTCTAATGATGCCAGTTTGGGTGCTCAGGAGGATGCATCCAAACAGGGGAGGAAAATTAAAGATCTTGATGCTAATGCAGAAGTGACTTTGGTGAATAAGACTCAAGAGATGAATGATGACAACCTGATGTTTGATACATGTGTGTTGGAAGAGTAGGAAATTAAGTTTGAAAAGGTGGTTGAAGTTCATCTCAAAGATTGCTAGGAAATGCAGGGTGTTGACAGAGGATGTGGTGAGGAGCTTAAGTGCTCTGATTTACTGTAGGGATTTGGATACAACTACACTTAGAGATTTGATCGATTCTGATGGTAAACTTATTCCCGAAGATCCACAGCCGGGTGTACCTAGAGTTGGTATTCCTAGACCTCCGAGAGCATCTATGCAGGATTTGTATGATAGGATGGGTAGGATGGAGATACGCCAAGAGGCGATAGAGCGGATGGAGTATAGGCAGTCATATCACTAGGACAGGTACCAGGGAGTGTTTGAGCATATGGCTGGGGTTTACAGTGTTCCAATGCAGGGAGCCTACAACCCACCTGGGTATGCTCAGCCGCAGTATGACCAGTATTATCAGCAGTACCCGCCTCCGCCACCACAGTATCAGCAGCAGCAGCAGGATGATGATGAGTAGTGTCGAGACGACACGAGTTGGTTGTGTGACCGCATGTTTTGGGTCACTTATGTTTTAAAAACAATTTCCTCAAAACAATTATTATTATTATGGTGTGTAAAATGCCTCTGTTGGCATTAAAACAATATTATCGTACTTTCTATTAATAATTAATTAGGATTATTATTATTATTTGTGTGCTATGCAATGTTTATATTTGCAACAGGAAAAAGAAAAAGAGAAGGACGCATGATGAAATGACGTGAACCAAAGATTCAGAATAACAATCGAAAAGTATTATTTCACTTTCCCATTTTATCTTTCTCTATAATATTTTCACATTGAGGACTATGCTTATATTAAGTATAAGGGGAGATAAACTGGAAAAGTTAAAGTTAAAAAGAAAATATTTTATAACATTTTATTAATCACATATAAGCAATTTTACTCTGGATTGATAACATTGCTAGCATATTTATACCACTAAAAATATTAGGAGGATTAGATTTAAGAATTCGGGTATCTCCCTTTGATACCTAAGATGATTTTTATCTTTAGCTTTCTCGAGTTAAGGAGTGAGCAATTGCAGATATCTCATCCATCGTTATGGCTGTGTATATGTAGTTTGTCGCCTTTTATGGAGAATTGATATCGATATGAAATTATATGAGTGTGCCGGTGATTTGTTAATTCTAGAACATGTGCTTGAAATCTTTATGAGACCGCAGTAGGAATACGTTCCCGTGTTATAAACATTTTACTAATTAAGAGTTGATAAAAATATAAATATAAGTAAACAATAAGTTTGTTCAAAAAGATTTCTAATAAAATTATCTAAAATTTTATCCGTATGAATTGAGAAACGTGAATGTTGGTATGTTTAAATGAAGTGCGAAGGTTGCAAACTTCCCAGTTCGTTTGAAGTAGTTTGCTTATCCTAAGTATGGGGGAAAGTAAGTTTCCCCCAAGATAAAGTAAATTGAGGCAAAAAAAATAAAGCCTTTGCTAAAAAAAGAATGATGTGAAGAATAAGTCGAATGTATTACGGATAAGGTGAATTATGATTTTATTACAAACCTTTTTCAATAAA